>PPIY02000021.1:0-209872 GCA_003707405.2 Dujonia schatavii | reverse complement strand
GGGGGCTGCAAAGACGCTGTAGTGACCATGGGCGGCCGGCCGGGATACGCTGCTGGGCCACAGTTGGTTGTGTTCACAGCTTGGAAGACACAAGTCGCCACACGTGACGCAAACACACGTGATACATCAGTTATCGATTATCACGACTCCAGTTTACTGTTGTTTGTTCTTCCTTGCGATAGTGCCTTGACGGAAGTTGCCTGCGAGCCGGGCCTACAATGGGGAAATTTTAGATATGACGTACATTTCGTATTACTCACTCTGCTGGTGGTGATCCAAACCAGCGTTTACACGTGCTATATCTGATAGGTGTGTGCGCCAGTGCTTTTTCCTCTGCGAGAAAGAAGTTAACCTGCGGCCAGGGTTAGCGGTTTCCGCTGCCACTCATACGTCCACAGGCTGTTTCTCTCGGCAAAAGTATGGCTAGAGTAGCGCAAGCATAGACTTATCTGCTCGCTTAGTGGGCACCAGAGATGAAGAACCACTTATCGATAGACTTGTCAATTGGAGCTGGTGCCAAGTTGTCGCCTGCTGGAACTTCAGAAGCAGCAACATCCGAGTAAGTCAGAGTGTGCGACAAGGTGGTGTTGGCCAAGTCAATGTCACCCTTCTGGGACTCGCCCTTGATCAACTTCTCCCAGGCCTCGTTACACTCGCTAACAATCTCTTCAGCGTACTTCTTGTTCTTGCACTCACCAGAGAAGGCAAACTGGTTCTCAGGCTTTCCATCTGGGATCTTGTAGATTCTGAACCATTCGTTAGTGGCACGCAACAAACCAGGCAACAAGTTCTCGACATCCTCGACGTCGTGGAGCTTCAGGGCCAATGGGTCGTTCACGTCGATCACAATCACCTTCCAGTCGGTCTCACCCTCGTCCAACAAGGCCATGACACCCAAAATCTTAACTTGCTTCACCTCACCAACAATTGCAACTTTCTCACCAATCTCACAAACATCCAAAGGATCGTCGTCTCCCTTGGCCTTGGTTTCTGGGTGAATAGCGTTGGGGTCTTCCCAGGTCTGTGGGAAGGCACCGTAGTTGTGAATGTACCCGTGGTGGGGGAAACAGTTACGAACAAACCGCAACTTACCCTTCTTGGTGTCCTGGAGAATTGGGTTCAACTTTTCCTCTTTGGAGATCTCCATCTTGGCATTGGTCCATCTAGGAACCTCAACGATCATGTTCAAAACGGTCTTCTCCTCGTTGGCATACAAGGGAATGTCGTGGAAGGGAGAAATTGGCTTTCCATCCTTCTCAATGTACACTCTGTGTTCCAAAGTGTTTGGGGCTCCGACTTGGCGAGTAGTGTATGTCATGATGAGTTTCCTTCTGCTGGATAATTGGCGTGGGGTAGTCTTCTCTAATTGAAAGATTTCAATTCATTCTAGTAGCCAATAATTTTCAGCGTTGTCCTCGCCCGTCGATTTTGTGTAATTGTAATTTGGTTGGACTAGCGCGCTCACGTGTAATGACGGGGCTGTATTTGGAATGCTTGGCTGCAAATTGCATGTCCGGGGGGTGAGCTTGATTTACGCTCCATATATAGACACACCTCAAGTATGACTCTGTTTTGAGAGACTCTCACAAAGTAGCTATGGTACTTGTTTTCTTTGCACTTGCTCTCTTAAACTCATAAGTCCACTATCAACTCATAGATGACAGTTGGGCCGGCTGCGAGAAAATATCCTCTTGCGTTGTTGCGTCAAGGTCGAGACTGTCGTTTGGCAGCCTGTCCCTTGGATCCACAATTCTGGATAAATTCCCGTGCTCACAAGGGTCTGTACCAGCAAGCTTTCGTCGTTTTTTGTGTCCCCCCTCCAGTATTCTACTCTCCTCCCGCGCAAGCGCGTTCAAGATATACTCTAAATAAGTTTCCTCTATAGAGTTCATCTCGCACTTTTTGTGAAGCATCATCCCTCGCGAGACTTCGGTGTAGAATCTTTTCTCTGTCAAGCATTTGTTCAGCTCGTAGCTTCTCTGGATCAAAAACCTTTGCATCATCTTCCATTCTCGTGGCGTTATGTCAAGCCATCCACAGTCGTATGCCAAGAGAAATACACCTGCGTATGTCACCCTTGAGCGGTCTTCTAGAATATAGTTGGCACATATTTGAATTCCATACACATCAGAATCGACAAATGCAAGTATGGGAACCTCAGGAAACTCGGATGCAAGAAGCAGAACAAACTTCTTGGTGAGCTGGCATGGGTATCCCTTGCCGGTAACCACTACCAAGTTATGGTTTGCGATTTTCTTCAATTCCTTACACACGTTACGGAAGACTGCCTCCTTCTCTAAGATGATGATTGCTCTTGGTGCGAATGTCTTCCTTTTGGAACCTATCCCAAGTTTCTGTTGCTGCCATAGTGAAGTACAGCTAACTAAGTCATTTTCAGTGGGAGGTGTCGTCAGTGGTACACAATTACCTATATCTTTCTGGCTGGCCACAGGCGTGACACAGTCAAGGCTCACTGCTGAGGCAATTGAATGAAAGTGTTCTCTGAAGCACTCATCACCAGAAGGCTCTGCTGATGTAACTACAGAATAGACACTTGCAGTCATCAAGGGGATCAAACCTGGTTCACTCAAGTCGAATGCTTCTCCCGCACCATGTAGCTTTATGTTGCCATACACAAGACCCTTTTGACCAGGCACAATGTGTAAATCATCCTGCACCGACACATTCAATGAGAGGGCTACCTTACATATTGCTTTTACGGCGTTTCGCTGTGTTTTCTGGAAGAGGGCCACGTCTTGGTAGTAGATGTCCCGATACGTGGTTAAGGATCCATGTCGTAGATTTACCCGAAGAAGCTTTAATACTTTGAGTAGAATAGAGAACTGTGGCACGCTAGTTTTGGGTATTCGTCCTCGCAACTCAAACTGTTTGACAGCTACAAATTTGCCTGCCTTTGTAGTTTTCAACATTAAAATGATATCTCTGTCTGACTTGAATGCATCTTCAATCTGTGTCCAAATTCTTTCGAGACATTCAAGTGCCGACTGACCCTGCCTCTCTATATAGATTAGTGCTGGATTAGTGCCTGTGGAGAGTAGCATGATGCCAGAGAAGTTGTGAAACGACAATTGCTGGCTTGCAATAAAATTACAAAGCGAAGGGCTCTCTTTGGTTGCAAAATCAACCCCACGAAAACGTCAAACTACATGCAGTACAGAACATCGCTAACGCCGACGAGCGCCAAAATGGCTACAATCAACAGACGACTGCAGGTGAGAGAATCACACAGAGCTGCAAAATAGTGTGGTGAGAGACGCCACAACAAGAACAGAATAAAACGATCTAGCTGACTTGAGTGTTCTTCGTAGAGTTCCTCTTTTCAGATACCTGCACATAACCAGCAAAAGCCCCCCCCCTCCCGCTCTGGAGTTGCTCTGTTTTGGCACTCGCACCCTGTAAACGAGGCTTGAGGTAGTGAATGACACTAAGTCGTGTGCTCGTCCAAAATGGAACTCCGCAAGCGAGCCGAAAAATTGCCAGATCCAAAGTGATAAGCCCGGATAGTGCCACCTTCAACGCCACCCACTTCCACCAACGTTGTCTTTTCAGCGCGCTCACTACACCGAGAAGCTGCCCATAGTCCAATTACTGTCAGGAACGGTAAATCAAACAAGCGTCAGGCTCGTCACAGCGCATTATCAGAGCATAAGCTAAGAATAGCTACACACCCTTACACCTCATCCCTTTCGTATCCTTTTGATACAAAAAAAGTAGCATCAACGGGACTCCAAATGCCATCGCTTTACAGCCGAGATTTCCCATCAGACGGATGGTCTACGAGCGGAGGCGCACGTTGGGCCTTCTTTGCTGTGTTTATTGTGTTAGTGGTGATCATCCTTGGAGCAACGCTTCGTGTCAACCGCAAGAGAACGCTGCATGGAGAAGAGCCGCTCTATGGTACGCGGTGGATGACTCCTCCGTCTTATTTACAGTCTCAACATCAGCTGAACCGCCAAAACAGAGACCCAGAAGGCACTACTTATGTCCCCACTTACACCGCTGAGGCCACAGACAATATCGATATGGGCTACTACGATTCTCATGGTGAATTCCATCCGGCTAAAAAAAGCTCTGTTAGCGGGCCCACTTTCACCGGCTTGGGTGCACAGGGCAATACTGGCCCACAGGCTCCAGAAATGGCACATAGTAGACTGCAGGTGGGAACGGACGGTATACCACTCACACTGGTTCCGCCAAACGGCGGAGTGCCGATTAGCGGCAACAATGGTGAGGCGTTTGCCGACGAATATGGACCACCGCCAGGACCACCGCCAGAGCCAAGAGCGGGGTCTTCAAACGACCAATTCGACGCAAACAACCACCCATTGTATAACGACGAGGAGTTTCTCCGGCCCGTGGGGTTCCCGCAAAGATCCACCACTAAAATTGAGCCAACCGTGGAATAGACACGCTGCCGAGACAGACTGCCACGAGGCATCTTCCCGGTGGTATCAGCCATTGCGCTGGTGCAAGGCTCATTGCAGCCAATGTACCCGGTTATTAGACCGCCCTAATTCGAATGCACGCCATACACAATTCCACAAACTGTAGAGCCGTCTCCAGGCAAAGAAACTCTGTGTGTTACGTTCGGTGACACCTTTCCACCAAGAGCGAGAACGTCAATGCTGGCACCCTTCCGAGAACAGTCCCACAACATGGTCTGAAGGGGAGCGGACAGCTGCCGTGCTGAAGACTTCCTCCAAGCGTCCAAGCTGCATATCCATCCAGGTTTGCAGTCGGAGAGTCTCTCTCTGCAGCACTAGCGGAAGGCCTCTCCATGCAGCGTGCACACAACAAGTAGAGTCGTGCACGAATGACGTCGCAGACGCCAGCTGCGGGTTGCAGACGCTCGTGCCGGTCCGATTCGCGCTTCACCTAAAATACGAACAATAGCCTTTTCTTCTCTTTTCTTCTTTCTGTCACACATCCACCTCCCGTTATTCCCCCGCTGGACATGTGATTGGTGCGACGCCGGGTCTCTCCACACTGCAGTTCTCGTTGTCACCGCGGACAACTGGTGCGGTACCAGCTGGTACTTAGCCCCAATAATGTGCACAACGTTCAGCGATGAAGGCGCGCAGTCCAGTAGACAAAAGCAGCTGAAATTCTTCACATGAGGGTTGCACCGTCTAAACAATTGACGTAAAAAAAAAGAAATTGCGCAAAATGTTCTCAGCAGCACTCGCTATACGCTGACGAGCAAACAAAACAAACAGGCTCAGGGTTGAAAGCGCGAAAGGGAATAGGTGTCAGCCATGAAGATGAAGGCAAAAAAAAAAAACGGATAAGCCAGTACCACAGAAGGCAATTTGCAGATGGTGGGCCGGGATTACGTACAACGAGATGTGTGAGTGGGCTGAAAAATTGGGGAGGAGTATGCCACTGCCACAACAGGAGTGCCTGGATCATTTCCTGTAAGAGGGTGCAACAGTATGCAGTTTGCCGACGTAATAGCTAAGACCAAACCTGTATACCAGAGCTATCACACACCGCTACGGGCTTTATTAAGGTTTAGAGCAAGCTAATGCAAACCCTGACGTAAACTTGCTCTTTCCCTCATTAGTAGTCGGCCCTGCACAGCCCTCTCTGTAGTCTTCCCCTTCAGTGCGACTATTGCCTGTGCTACTGAGCCCTGGTGCGCATCGACCAATACAGAATTTTTTTCAGCCGCATCGAACAATATCCAGCGCTGTGTGTAGGACGTTTCACGTCTCTTTGCATGAGGGTTGCTCGCAAAGGCTTTTCCGTCCGTGCTTACAAGGGGTGATGGTGTGCTCGTTTGGCGCTAGCGAGTGGGCACCCGTCTGCTACACATATGGGCCATGTATGGGCACCCCATACCGTACCCGGCACCACCACTTCCCGCTGAGAGCTGCAAAATTTGGCACCAGAAGCTTGTCGCGGAGACGAGAGCGTTCCCTCCCGCACAGGCGGTTGCGAAAAGCTTCGATTACCGAGGACCCCTCCTGCCCCTGCACCTTCCTCACACTTTGCAAGCAAGCATCAAGAAAAAAAAAAAGATAAAAAATAACAAAAGAAAAATACGTCAGTCACGTTCACCCCTTGACCAGTTTTGTTATTTATTCAGAGCAATAGCATAACAGGGCATTTTTTTTTATATTTCTGATCCTCCTTTTCCTCTTTTCCTGCTAGTGCAAATCATCTAAATAGATAAAGAAGGAAAAATGGCTTCATCTTCATCTCAACTGGGAGGTGACTCCACGGTGTCAGCCTTTTTGACAACCTTTATTGTCACAGGCATCACTGCGTTGGTGTACTTGCTTTTATTTATTATACTTAGAAAGAGACAGAAGCGGGTATACGAGCCCAGAGTGGTTGTCAAGACTATTCCTACAGACCTTCAGCCTGATGAGACTCCATCGGGTCCCTTTGGCTGGCTTTCTCATGTGCTTCACAAACCTGAATCGTTCATCATTCAACAGACCGGTGTCGATGGATACTTTTTCCTCCGGTTTCTCATCCAGTTTGGATTCCTTTGCCTCTTGGGATGCATCATCTTGTGGCCAATTTTGTTCCCGCTTTCCGCTACAAACTCAAACAACTTGAAGGGCTTCAACATTTTGACCTTTGGTAATCAGAAGAACAAATGGAGGTTTTTCGCTCAAGTTTTCTTGTCGTGGATCTTTTTCGGATGTGCTGTGTTTTTGATTTACCGTGAATTGGTGTACTACACCACTTTTAGACATGTTATTCAAACTACACCTCTCTACGACTCATTGTTGTCGCTGAGAACTTTGTTGTTGACCGAGGTGCCCCAGAAGACCTTGGAAGAGGTTGAATTGAGAACTTACTTCCCCACTGCTACAAACATTTGGTATGCTCGTGACAATTCTGAGCTCAAGGACAAGGTTAAGGAGAGAAGCAAGTTGGCTGCGAAGTACGAAGGTGCCGTCAACAAGGTTATCACCAAGGCCGTCAAGATTAGAAACAAGGCTCTTAAGAAGGGTAAAGAGGCTCCACAACCAGCCGACGACATCAACAAGTACTTGAAGGATGGCAAGAAGAGACCAACCCACAGACTCAAGTTTTTGATTGGCAAGAAGGTGGACACTTTGGACTACGGTAAGGAGCACTTGGGCGAATTGAACAAGAAAATCTCCAAGGCTCAATTAGAAAACCACGCAAACACCCAGATCCCAGCTGTATTCCTCGAGTTCCCAACTCAATTGGAGTTGCAAAAGGCATACCAGGCTATTCCATACAACAAGGATTTCAAGCTGACCAAGAGATTCACCGGGTACGCTCCAGATGATATCATCTGGGACAACTTGGCCCTCACCACATCGAAGAGAACCATCAAGAAGGTTATTGCTAACACTATTTTGACCCTTATGATTATCTTTTGGTCGATCCCAGTGGCATTTGTTGGTGCCATCTCTCACGTTGACAGCTTGACAGAAAAAATCCCAGCCTTCAAGTTTATTTACAAATTACCCCATGTCCTCCTTGGTTTGATTACTGGTCTTTTACCAGTTGTTGCATTGGCGATTTTGATGTCGTTAGTGCCACCATTCATCAAGAAGATGGGTAAAATTAGTGGCCTCATTGCTCAGCAGCAAATCGAGAGCTTCTGTCAAGCGTGGTTCTTTGCCTTCCAAGTTGTGCAAGTATTTTTAGTCACCACTGTTGGTAGTGCTGCCTCATCTGCTGTTCAAGAAATTATTCAGAAGCCAAGTACCGTGTTGTCGCTCCTTCAACAGAAAATTCCCCCAGCGTCCAACTTTTACTTGAGTTATTTGTGTTTGCAAGGTTTGACTATCCCAAGTGCTATGTTGTTCCAAATGGTTGCATTGATCTTGGCCCAATTCTTGGGCAAGATTTTGGACAAGACCCCAAGAGCCTTGTGGAAACGTTACCACACCTTGGGACAACCAGGCTGGTCCACCACGTACCCATTGTACCAGTTTTTCGCAGTGATTGCTTTGTGTTACTCTATCATAGCCCCTTTGCTTTTGGGATTTGCAGCGGTTTCATATTTATTGATCTACTTGGCCTTCATTTACCAGTTGAACTATGTTCTTCAACCCAACCAGCACGATGCCAGAGGAAGAAATTACGCCTCTGCATTGTTCCAGTTGTTTGTTGGTATTTACGTTGCTGAGGCTTGTATTGTTGCTATGTTTGTCTTCTCCAAGAACTGGGCATGTGTGGCGTTGGAGGCTGTTTGTCTTGCCGCTACTGCTGTGGCCCATATCCTTTTGAAGAGAACTTTCTTGCCTCTCTTGGAAACAGTACCGATTTCGGCCATCAAGTATGCTTCTGGTGACTCCACATTCCAGTACCCAATGCATGACCAGGGACTCAAGGAGATCAAGCTGGAGGGAGAGAACTATTGGCAAGGAGGAAATCAATTGGGTTTGACTGGCAAATTACAACATGTTTTGCCCCACCACAACCTCGACCATGCACAAGCTGCTAACGGGGTGTCTACCAACAACGAGTTTACGAACTCGGATGAATCTGTCAAGCATGAAGTTCATTCTACCGCTGACTCCAAGCAACACATCGTGGAGAAACTTCCTGAATCAAACGTTGAGACCGCTACTGCCACTGGAGACCACAAGAGCAACAACACTGTTGCCAATGAAGAATCCAAGTCAATCGGCGTTCTCAACCCTAAGAAGCACATTAGCGTATTCACACTTTTCTTCAAGCCTAAACAAGAATCTTTTGACTTGATTAGATCAAAGATGCCCGCCGTGTTGTTCAACTACATTGAGTACAACGACGAATTCCTCCAGACTGCATACGAAGACCCATCTGTGAATGACCCAGAACCACAAATCTGGGTCGCCAGAGATGACTTGGGCTTGTCTGAGATTGAAAAGAACAAGGCAGCCGAGAGTGGTGTGAGTGTTTCGGACGATAATGCCACCTTCAACCAGAAGGGTTCTATCGAGTATTCCGGACCACCACCCTCGTACGAAGAGGCGTTGAAGATCTAATCCACCCGGTATCTTTACGTTCCGGTTTCCTTTTCGTTTTAATTTCGTTTCGATACTAATGTAATATATAAATTTGATTCTATAGAATGGTGAAACAGTTTGTTCCATCGCCTTGTAATGGCTGCAAAAATCTGCAGTCTATTGTAGCGGTAGAAAACGCTACACTACACACTGGACTTTATGTCTTATCGCGATGTCTCAATTTCGGCCCCCCTGCCGAGTAGTGTCAGTACGGCCTCCTGAAGTGGGTGCGGCATACCCCCATGGTACCGGCGGATGGATAGTCCAGGGGTGCAATACAACAAGCAACGCGCGCATTTTACCGCCCGCGCACATCTGAGCATGGCTACCCGCAAATCAATCCGCAGAGCGTAATTTGCTTTCAGGTAGAAATTCAATACCAGAGCAATTTTTTGAGATAGCGACTCCTTCAGAAAGGTATCTAAATCAATTCAGTAGCTATGTTGAGATCTCAATTCAAGAACTGCCGTAGATTCGTGGGTAACACCGGTTTCAAGACCCCCGAGCTCAAGAAGGTGAACGTCACCACTCCTGGCAGCCCCGCACAGGGTGTGAACAAGGGTGCTCACGGTGTTTCTACTAGTACCTCTTCTTTCGGTTACATCTGGAAGAACGTTGCTGAGCAAGGTCCTAAGGCGGTCCAAGCGATGGGTGCTTTAGCTGTTGCCGTCTTCATGTGGCCAGCTATTAGTTACGGATTCAAGATTGCTGGAGGCTCTCCATTGGAGGACAACACCGCTGCCGTCAAATTCGTGGACGGCAAGTGGGTTGCTAGCATTCCCCAAACTTTTGCCAAACTCTCATTGGCCGACGGTGAAGATGACGAGTAAATGGTTGGTTCCGAAGTAGACGGCAGCATACCTACGACGGGTCGACCTGAACGAACGTACATATACTAAATAAGACGATAACGATAGCAAAGTGTAGCTGGACGCGCAGAAAAAATGATAACGGGCAACTAGCAGTGGCCCACGTCAGTCATGCTCAGTAAAGGAGACTCTCGCCGTTATGCTTGCAGACGGCGTGCTTCGCTTCGGCCGTTCCCCCCTGCCAAAAGATAGGAGCCAGTACAGGCAGTTCTACAAATTAGCCACATTAGTTCTGTATCCCATATATACTAGCGATCATAGACCAGCTAAGCAGTTATTTAAAAATCCGTCTTGCGCACATAGTCAGAGTTTGACGCCCCGGTTTCAATTCTTTCCTCTTCTACTTCACCTTCGGTTGATTCCTCCTCCAAGCCAAACTCTCCGTCCCAGCCGTTTGCAACCAAGTAGTTCTTGAACTTGATGTCTTCTTCCAACAAGTCGTCATCCTTCAAGTGTGGAATCAAGAAGTATGCAATAATGACTCCGAGAAGGCCGCAGATGGCAGCAATGATAAAGGTCCATTTTTTGCCCAAGTTGGTTTGGATTGGCGTGAAACACTTGGTCCCCACGACAGCACCCACCTTCCCGATAGCGGCCAGAATACCGTAGCAAGTGCCCCTGATTGGGGTGGCGAAGGACTCCAGCGAGGTCAACCCCATCATGTCTCCTGGACCCAAGTTACCCGAAGACATCATGCATCCGTACAAGACAATGAACAAGGCGGTGATGTTTGAGATTTTGTCGTAACCGCACCCCACAATCAATCCAAAGACAATGTATCCACAGAAGCCGGTGATCAAGGTGTATTTTCTACCGATCCGGTCGCACAAGTAGGCTCCAATGATGACACCAGGAATTCCGAGCATTCCCAAGAGTAAAGTCCATTCTGCAATTCTGTCCAAATCCTTTGCTGCGTCGCCCTTCAATACAGAGGCAATGATTCCTGCTGAGAAGATTCCATTGGGGAATGTCACGAAATCATACAAGAACCAGCACCCACATGTACCCAAGAGTCTGGGCCAGTAGTATTTGAGTGCCAACCAGTACGGTACTCTTTTTTTGATTGCGCTTTTCTTGTAGAGCTCGGAGGTGCTCATTTTCATTCTAAAGTAGAACACAGAGAGTGGCCAGAACACCCCGATGGCGTACATGGTTCTCCACAAGCCCTCGTAGTGGGTTTTCGTGATTTGGTGTACAATCAAAAAGATGCAAAGGGCAAACGGTCCGCCAAAGGAAAGAGGCAAGTTTGTGCACATGACAAACCATCCTCCACGTCTCTTCATCGATTCGTTGGCAGCCTCGTTTGCAGACACAGACGACGACGGGTACTCGGCACCGATACCGAATCCGGTGACTCCTCTAGAGATGGTCAACATCCAGAGCATGCCATTAATCGTTTTACCGTGGGACGCCGCACACATGATTGTGCCCAAAATGACGAAAAGCGTGGCAGTGACAATAGACCACTTACGGCCCATGTAGTCGGTGGTCAAACCAATCACAACCTGGCCGAAAATCGTGCCCACTGTGGATGCGTTGGAGACCTGGGTCTTCATATCGTTGTCGTACTCCTTCGGGAACTCACGAGTGAAAACCGTGTTCAACATAGTCATCACATTGTTCTGGTACCCATCGGAAATCAAAGCAAACCCAGCACACAATATAACGAGCACGTCTCTGATCTTGTTGCCTCCCACCAAACGATCTCTTCTGGCCTCAGCATCGTACTTGAACGGCTTGGCTGAATCATATCCGTCAGAATCGGTCTCAAGCTCCGAATTCACAACAGTGGCAACTTTCTTGTCGGAAGAAGAGCCCCCTCCAACGTAATCTGCTTTAGAATCCATTCTGAAAATGTTTAAGCTTTTTGCTTGGGCCCGCTACTGAAATAATATGTCAAAAATGGAAGGCTGTCAAATGAAAACTGTGCTGCACAGCCAAGTAAACTCGAACTCAATCACACTCACAGGGGCACTGATTAGCTTAAATAGAAAATAAATTCAAATCTGCCAAACAACATTTCCCATTCCCACGTTGCTAAGCTCCGCTAAAAAAATCTCCACCGATCCTGAATTGCCCCAAGGCTGATCTACGGAACTAGAGAGAAACAGGAAAGAATTTCCAAAAAAAAAAAAAAAAGGGCCGTATCAATCAAGCCGCACGAAACTTTTTAGGGAACCTATTTGTATGCACCAATCTTTAATCTCATTTCCCACGTGTGGGCCACTTCTCCTGATAAGTGGATACGCTTGGGTAAATTCTTCATTGCCAGGCTCGCTGCAACCTCTGTTCCATCCGTTTTTGCTTGCACTCAACACCCCATCTCGGGACTACGGAAGCGATGAGATTGCCTGCTGCTTTTTAGCTGCTCTCCTGCTCTCGCTCGCGCTCCCCACACGCGCTCGCTTGAATGCGGGAATATTTTATTTTTTTTTCGCGGGCGTCGGTATTTTTTACTCTAACTCGAGCGATCCGGGGTACCTCGAACGAAATCCGCCTGGACTCCCAACGTGCCTGGTATATTGGTGCATGAAAAATGGGTGGACGTGGGTCGACACACCCCACATGGTCTTGTGCAGACTTGCCCGGCTTGAGCCCCGTTAGCCGCTGTCAAGTCCCACCGTGGCCCGCCGCCCTCTCGATAGCAGTCGGCAGCGGCCCTTGGGCCGCATCAACACATTCATCTCACTCTATGCAAACCCCGCTCTCTCCTCAACCCCACGCCAAAAAATAGGGCATATTGGTCACATCCCGCAGCCCTCGCAGCACACTCCCCTCCCTTCCTCCACCGAAGCGTTCAAGGAATTCCGCGATGAGATGCTCCTGTAAGCGAGCGTCTAGCCTTTCCATTCTGGGAACACGCCGATTACCCGCTCGCTAAATCGCCCACACCGGTGCTGGGTGCGTAGCATTGTAGTGTATAGCGCAAACGGCGCACGAGTGGAAGCCCAGCGGCCAATTGCTGTATCAGCACCCGTGGGCCCAGCCACACCGCCCACGTATCGTGTGCCTCCGGCGGCTCCCTTCGGGAGGAAACACCCACGTGTCCCCACTGCGTGGGCTTCTCCCGGAGGGAGCCTCCTCAACGGGAGTTGCCCCGCGGGAGCGCCGCCGGAGGCACACGCGACTGCTGGACAGTTCCTAACCCTTCTAGGGGCACGCCCATACGCTCCGCTCGGGCCACTCCGTGGAGGCCACTGTGTGGGGCTGTTCTCCCGAAGGGAGCCTCCTCAACGGAGTTGCCCCGCGGGAGGCGCCGCCGGAGGCACCAACGTCTTTCTATCTGCCAAACTTGCTCGAGCATGTCATTCTGTCGCATTTATTATGCTGTTGTGCTAACTCGTCACACTATGCTCCAATCCGATGGTAAATATGGAGGGTTGGCCGAGTGGTCTAAGGCGGCAGACTTAAGATCTGCTGGACAGTGTCCGCGCGAGTTCGAACCTCGCATCCTTCATTATTTTTTTTTGCTCTCTGTTTGGAACCGTCAGCTTTCTATGACTCAGCTACCACTATCAGCTGCCAGTAGTGGCTCTGAGCCTCAATGGTAAACATGGAGGGTTGGCTGAGTGGTCTAAGGCGGCAGACTTAAGATCTGCTGGACAGTGTCCGCGCGAGTTCGAACATCGCATCCTTCATCTTTTTTTGCTATCTCTTCAGACCGTCAGCTTTCTATGACTCAGTTACCACTATCTGCTGCCCGATGGTCATTTCTGCTGGGTGTTAGTGGCTCTGAGCTGTGGGCTGCCTCTGTCTCTGCTGCTGTCACGAATTTTTTTTTTTCTGCGAGCTCTCGAGCTCGCTCGCTGCTCGTCGTGTATGTAGGCGTGAGACCCGTATTGTGCTCTAGACAAACTCGTCGTTCTAGCTGTGTGGTTGTGGCACCGTACTCCATATCGCACACACAGCTCTCCACGACCACCGTGACGTCCCCTGCATCGTGGCCACGGCCCGGTCTCTCCCCCACCGGCAAGTGGCTGCAACAAGCACCGCCGAATGCGGTCTGGATCGAAAAAAGTTATAAATAGAGCCTTCAGACGCGCTCCGTCAAAAACGTACACACTGCAGCCCGCAGAAAATGTCACACGAATTACGCTACCTCATTGGAGAAAAAAGGGGAGAACGAGGCACAGCGCTCCTGTCTGTTTGCCCTGCAATGCAACTCGGCTCTGTTTGTTTCCTTCGTCTGGTGTGTTCCTCGCGACCTTGTGCTCGACCGTGTTGGAGGCTCAGTCTCAGCGTGGGCACCATGTACAAATGCAGGCACTGATCGGCACGCTCGTCTCCGCTATTGGGTGCTTGTTTCCCGTTTGTTTCGGCTCGTACCGCTTCCGAGCCTTTCTCTACTTCTATACCTGTGACATCCTGTGACACAATGTGTCGTACTGGTGTTGCATTGTCGCTTCTAGTCACTGTCTCGTCTGGCCCTTTTCCTTGTGCATTCGCGCATTCTCCTGTCCCACCTTCTGGCTGTTTTCGTGACTGTTCTCGTGGCTGTTCTCCTGGCCGTTGCTCCTAGTCGTTGCTCCTGGCCATTTCTCCTGCCCCCTCTTTCATCGTTCTGTCCCTCTCTTCTGCATCTCCCCCCCTCCTCCTGCCCCTCGCTCCGCGATGAGCACCCTTCGTAGAACACAACTGTATACCCGCCTTGATTTAGACGGTGCTACCGCTTTCGTATTTTCGCTGCCATTTTTTTCACTTTTATTTTTTTTATTTAATTTTATCTCTCTTTTTATTTTTTTATTTTTATTTTTTTTTCCGCCCTTTTGCAAACAACGAAGAAAAAATTCACTACGCCTCTTCGAGTTTCCTCGAGGTTTGATCTGTGTGAGTCCTTCGTTTTTTATTCCGTCACAGGTGGTTCAGGCTCCTTAGCATCTCCGTTGATAGATCGTGCCCCGAAGTGAAGAGCCAACTACAATTTGCATAGCCCCTCCCCCGCCCCTCAGACTCAAAAATGTCTAGGAAATTGTACTTCAAGATAACCGCTACCGTGCTCACGGTGGCGTCGCTCGTGTACGTTCTCTTGTGCCTGCTCCAGATGGGATCCGGATCCATTCGTGTCCAGGTGGTGAGGGCAAAGAGAGCTATCGAGGACGTCAGCGTGGTGCAAAAGGCAGACGCAACAAACTCCACCGTCATACACGCCGAGTCCACTACTCCCATTGGAGGCTTCTCGTCGTCTCTGTTCAGCGATGGCGCCAGCTCCTCGACGGCACTGGACTTCCCGTCGTCGTCCTTTACTCCGTCCCTGAGCTCGGTTCTGTTCCCATCGTTTTCGAGTGTGTTTAGCTCGCTGACGAGCAGCTTCTCTGAGCCCAGCTTCTCGCCGCTGTCGTCGTCGTCGACGCTGTTCTCGTTTTCCTCAACGCCAGTGTTCTCGTCGTCGGCTCCATCAACCTCGTCGTCGCCATCGTCGTCCATACAGGCGTCGTCCACATCGCAGCCACCCTCGTCGACCCAACAGGAGCAACTGCTGCAAGAAACAACGCTGACCACACCCACAACCACGTCGGCGCCAGAAACAACGTCGGCCCCCACACAATCATCAACAGAAAAATCCTCAGGACTGGTGCAACTCATCACCTCCAGCCTGGACGGAAGCGTAGTGGTGGTGACATCAACAGTATTCTCCACCTCGCCGGCCCCAGCAACCGCCAACAATAGAAACAGCAACGGCGGCGGAGGCTTGTCGCAAACAAACAAAATCGTCGTCGGAGTAGTAGTAGGAGTAGGAGGAGCGATTGTGCTCGCAGCAATCGCCCTCTTCTTCGTCTTCAAGAGAAGACACAACCACGACTACGACAATAGCGGATGGACCTTCTGGAGAAAGAACGAAAAGGGAACCACCGACGATTACTTGAGCGGCGAGTTGGGTGTCAGAGACAGAAACATCAACCAGGGGTCTAATTTCTAGCGCTAAAGGCGTATATATACTAATAAACGGATGGGTAACGCTACTGTAGGCCAGGGTGCCTGTCTCCCGAAGGGAGCCTCCTCAACGAAGTTGCCCCGCGGGAGCGCCGCCGGAGGCACCACACTCGCCCTGCCGGGAGCACTCTCATCCGCTCCGCTCGGGCCACTCCGTGGAGGCCACTGCGTGGGGCTGTTCTCCCGAAGGGAGCCTCCTCAACGGAGTTGCCCCGCGGGAGCGCCGCCGGAGGCATTACGGTCGTCTTTACACTTGTTTCTTTTGCTTGTGTACTTCTATCTACTCCTCGTCTTCTAAATCCTCGCCCGCCAACGTGAACGGCTTCGGCATTGGTGCTTCGGTCACATTCATCTGGCGAACGGTTTTGATGATTTCCACTTTTTCGCCTGGCTTGGTGTCTTCTAACACAATAATGCCGCTGCTGCCTTTGAATTTTCTCGCGGGCACAAACCGGTCATCCTTGATGAAGGAGATGTAGTTAGATTGCAACGGCACCACTCTGCTCAAGTTTTCTATCTTGTACGGTACTTTGCTGTATCTGATCACTGGTGCATCGTCCGTAGGATTTTCTTTCTTGTCGTCTTCCTTCTTCTCGTCTGATTGCTGTTGTTGCAGCTTTTGAGGCTTAGAAGGCTCCACCTCCATTTTGTCGTCGTTGTCTTCGTCCTCTTCCTGCTTCTTCTTCTTGTTGGCTCTCGCTCTCGCCCGGTTTGTGGTGGACAACACGGCCGTGGCAATCCTATCTGGCTGCTTTTCCTTCAGTTCTTCCGTTTTTGGTGGGTACTGGAAGAGTTCTGGCTTTGTATGGCAGTTGATTTCGAATTTGGGGATCTTCAAATCCTCCTTCACTCCAATTATCGCGGTAGGAGAGAACGATAATGACAAAAAGTGTGCCAAGGGGAACCAGTACCACGACTGCACAAACACTGTCAATCCAACTATAGCCTTCACATTAAGGGTGTTTGTTTGGGCGTTTTCCAAGTTGATTGTGACGTTTCTGCCTCCTGCATCGATGATTCCCTGGGCCAAGGTGGCACCAAACTTCGCCAACGCATCCTCATGCTTGTTCTTGATTGTATCCGCGTACAACTTGGTGAAGTTCTTAACTGCAGGCGTAGTCAACTCGCTTGCTTGAATCAAAACCATCGAACTGGCCAAGAACGCTCCTTGCCTCACAAAGTCCACTGGGTCCTTCGTCAAGGGCTCCAAGATCTTGATGGCACTTGCCAAGTTGCGCCCAGCACACGAAATTCCCAATGCCAAAGCGGCTCCATACCGTACGTGTGGGTTGTGTGATTGTGCTAACAACTCGACAATCGTTGGCACAGATGTGTAGTCTCTGATCAAGACAAATCCCAACGCCATAACTGCGGCTCTTCTCACGTCGTCAGACGGGTCGCTTACCGCGTAGTGGAGTAATTTCTTGATGGCTCCATTGTTCCCTGTACCGGCATATGCCAACGCCACGGTGAAGACTCCGCCGTACCTCAAGATTGACGATTCTTGCTCCATCAATTTGTCAATCGTTGGTAATGCTACATCTTCTCTGCCGTAGTTCAAAAGCGAAATACCAATGGCCAATCCACGAATAATGTTTTCATGCTGGGTCTCTTGTGCATAAGTCAACATGTCGTTTATCGCCTCTTCATTGCCTGATCCAAGCATCACTAATCCCATGGACAAACCGGCAGCCTGTCCAGAAATGGCTGAGTCCAGATACAACACAACTTTCAAAGACTCGTATAAACGCTCGCTCTGTGATGACATGCCAGCGACTCCGGCACCGAGACACGCTCCGTGCAACATCACATCATTGTCCACGTTACCAGCAGAGTTACCGTGCTCGTCAATAAAAGTCTTCAAGTATTCGATGGTTTCTCTACCGTGCCCGGCAAAGATCAACCCAAGGGCAAACAACAGCCCACCCTTTGTATGCGGAGCACTAGAGGCTCCGGGCAAATAGGGCTTCAAGATATTTCTTCCCTGAGATAAGTTGCCTCTGTGAATAACACCAAGAGCTGCGGTAGCGGAAAATTTGGACCAGTTGGTGGCCTTGCCCAACCACTCCAAGTTTTTCCTGAAAAATGAATCATCAGTGGTCCCGACATGCATAAAGGCGTTGGAAAACGTCACTGCGGAATGGAAAATAGACGACCTGCCTTCGAGCAAGTTTTTGGTCTTGTTCAAAATACTGATGTCGGTGTTGTTGTTTTTATAGAGAAACGTAATGTCGTAGTCGCATGTAGGTACTCCACTCAAGATAAAAACGAGGTTGCGCGTACCCTTTAATTCAGAAGCAATTTCTGTGGTTTCTTCTGACTTGACAGAAAATCCATCAATTACCTTGTCCAAGAGGTCTTGAGAGGCAGTGCTAACCAAGTCGAAAGCACCCTGATATGCAGTGAGCACATCTCCCAGCTCAAGCAACTGTTTGAATGTGTCAATTGCCAATTTGGAGTCGTTCAATTGCACAATGATTTTGAAAACCATGAAAAAGTCTTGGTTCTTCTTTTTAAGACGGAGCAACAACTCGATGAGCAAATGCAAAACAACGCCCTTGAACGCTTCTGGTTTGATCGACACAGAGTTGCAGCACGTCAACACATAATTGATCAATGAAAGGGCAGTCTCTTCGTTGCCAGCTTCGATCTGAGTGGTAAGAATCGATTCGATCACGTCCAACCGGTACGCATCCAACGAAATGCCGAGCGCAAGCTTGAGTTCGTGTGTACGGATACACTTGTTGAGCATTTTCTCGAAAACTTTGGTGAGCTGTGGGTCGATGGAGGCATTGGCAGTGCCGTTGCTGGCTCCACCACTAACCACTGAGTCATCGGACCTTGCCGCTTGTTGGCGCTTCTCTATATAAAGATTGATACACTGACTAACAATGGTCTCGATATACTGCGACTGCTCAGCCTCAATATCAAACTTGTCGCCACTCAATAAGGCATACTTGACAGAAGCCTCAAAGTCGCCCAAATTGTAGTACACTTTGGAAATCACGAGCGCAGCTAACTCACGGTCCGGGAAACGCAGGTCCTCGTACAAATCTTCCAAGTCGGTGATGTTGTTTGCGATTTCAGCCCAGAGTTGGTCCACGACGTCGTTCAATGATGTGAGCGCATACGACTTGAGCGTCGAATCCTGCTCGCCCAAAAGGGCTAGATATGGCGCTGCAGACACAAGGGCCATGGCAGCGGAGGAGTAGTTTGCGTGGGTTGGAAATGTGTGTATGTCGAGTGTGCGCGACTAATGAATCGTGTGAGTGATTGGGTTGTGGATCGCGTCGTCGAGGTGATGGGAGTGGGGGTTGGTGCTGCTCGCTGCTGTGGGTGTGTAATCGAAGTGATCCCACACGATCCGTCCAGTTTCGTTCAGCCAAAAATCCACACCTACACTTGCCACCAACGCGCGCACTGCAGATAATGTGTTACCCGGACACGGTTGCAAATCGAAAACCATTTTTTTCCCTCTTTCTTTTTTTGCACCCAACCACTTCAGCTGGGGATACAAGTGTTTCTATGTATCTCTTTTATATATATTACTGTTGAAAGATATAGCTTGTTCTACTATACACATGGGTGTTGAAAATGTATACAGCGTTTCTGGGTCACCCCCTCCCGAGGCGCGACCCGCCGATTAGCATTAAGATTGTGAGGACATCATTGACCATCCTCCACTAGTACAACAAACGGGTGGCAATCTTGTATGGGGTCTGCTCCAACTGCTCGTACAACGACTTGATGTCGGTGGTATCCACATCACTGATGTCAGCCATCAAGTAGGCGATGTCTCCTCTGGAGTCCGAGAACTGTTTCTCGATATTGTGGTTCGACAAGATATTGTTCACCGTTTTCAACACACCTGGCACGTTCTGGTGAATGTACAACACTCTCACCGTGTTTTGTTGGTCCAAATCCAATGCTCTTAATTGTACTTCTGGGAAGTTCACCGCTCCAGTGGATGCACCCTCGTTGATGTATTTGGTCACGGCAGTACCAACCTCGATTCCGATAGCCAGTTGTGCCTCTTCTGTCAGACCTCCAATGTGTGGTGACAAGATCACGTTCCGGAGACTAGTCAACTCGGACGTCCACGAGTTGAGGCTGTTGGAAAATAAGCCTTCGCCGTTCTTGGCTGGCTCGGCCGGGTACACGTCCAAGGCACATCCGGCAATTTTGCCCAGTTTCATGGCCTGCACAAGAGCAGCAATGTCAACAACAGTACCACGCAGGGCGTTGATCACGTATGCACCGTTCTTCATGGCTGCAAACTGAGGTGCGCTCAACAAGTTTTTGGTGTCCGGGGTCTCGGGCACGTGCAACGAAATGAAATCGGAGCGCGCCAACAACTCGTCCAAGGTGTCCACCTGCTTCGAGTTACCCAACGACATAATCATGTTCACGTCGTAGTAGATGACGTTCATACCCATGGCCTCGGCCAACACCGACAACTGCGCTCCAATGTGTCCGTATCCAACTATACCCAAGGTTTTGCCTCTGATTTCCCAGCACTTGGCGCTCACCTTGTTCCAGGTACCGGTGTGCATTTCGATGGATCTGTCACCCAATTGTCTGGCCAAGGTGATGATCTCGGCAATCACCAACTCGGCAACCGACCGCGAGTTGGAGAACGGAGAGTTGAAGACCGCAACTCCCATCTTGGCAGCAGCTTCCAAGTCCACCTGGTTAGTTCCGATACAGAAACAACCAATGACAACCAAGTTCTTGGCGTGCTGCAACACACGCTCGGTCAACCTGGTTTTAGATCTGATACCAATAGCATGCACATCCTTGATTTTCTCAATCAACTCGTCCTCGGAGAGCGAGGTCTTGTAAAAGTCAACTTGGTACCCCTGGGTGTGGAAAATGTTGATGGCGGTCTGGTTGACGTTCTCAAGCAACAAGATCTTGATATCACCGGTCGAAAAAGGCTTCAAGGTCTTGGTAGCCTTCAGCACTGACAACTTTCTTGGGGCCAATTGCTGCAAGTATGAGTGGTTGGTGGGCGATGTGGAAACCGCGTTGACGTTCGAGTCGCCGCCGATGTTCATCGCTCTGGTGAACGTTTGCGCAATGTCTTGAGGAGCAGTCATTTGTGCTGTATGTCTCTGGAGTAGCCTACAAGAAAGAGAGAAAAAACCACCTGAAATATTTCGGCCCATGCTGTTCGATTCAATTTCGCTCTTAATGTATTGTTGATGGCGTCACGTGCCGTGGGCAAATTATTTTAGCAGTACACCGTGACTCATCCCGCGCGGTTCCGATCCGATAACTCGTGCTGTCGTCTTCCGAGAGACAACGTTGGTGGTGAACAGGACATGAAGGTACTCCAGCAAACGCAGCCACCCTCAAAACATGGGGTTTCCCAAAACAAATAGCCACACGGCTGGCCCCCGGCGATGGGGTAGATAGCGGAGGAGGGGCGGGTCAGATCGCTAGCGGGCGAGTCAGAAAAAAATGCCGTTACCATGCAGGCTGCAGCATCGGAGCCGACAAGAGACGCCCGCCGACAGAGCGGCCCTTACCGCGAGGCCAATGTCCGCTCCTCGCAAGCCACCTTACAAAATAACTCTGCATGTAGGCCCTCTCCCGAAGGGAGCCACCCTCGACGGAGTCGCCCTCGCCGGGAGGCGCCGCCGGAGGCACCTGCATACCTCTAAGTTTGGCAGCGACTGGATCGGATTGGCTCGTGGGCCTATACGTACGGCTCGAGCAGGCGCTTGAGATACATCCTCCGTGAACGGTCGCTTTCTAGGTACACTGTATATCGCTCGTTGTGATCTGGCTGCAACCTGGCAGCTCGCAACTCTTGAGAACAGAAGGCTTATATGGCAACATGTGCAGGTAGTTATCTCTCTATTGTCGCACACTTGTCTCAGACTCACAAACCGCTCCTCCTCTCAGAGTGTTTTCCTCTCTGTTGCCTCCTTACGCTCTCCCTCTCTCCCTCTTTCTCTCTATCCTTCTCTCCCACTCCCCCTCTGCCTCTGGCCCTATCAATTCGTCTCTCTCTACCTGTCTCACCATGTTGCAGCACTTTCACATTCTGCGTAATCAGTGGATCGCGTCTTGCTGCGCATCGCGATTTTCACGAGCGCTTCTGCGTCGCTAAGTAGGCTCGTAATTTTCCCCATTGATCCACCAGCTCCACAAACCAGTCCCCCCAGACACGCAATTTCACCGCTCCCGTCCCACATCCAGGCTCGTTCAAACTCGCTTCCGTCACAAAATAGCAATGACGGGCACGCCCACGCCCACAAAACGCCACAGCTATGCGTTTGAGGGCCTGTCGAGCCCTTCTACGCGGCGCTATTCGAGCGCAGTGCCTTCTAACCGGCACTCAGTCGCGCTCGCGTCAGGTTCTCCGTCCGCTGCGAAGCCGGCCCTTCTAAGCAATAACAACATCAAGGTTGTGGCACGGTTCCGCCCGCCCAACGAGCACGAGCTTCGCCACGGAACCACCGCGTCCACCGAGCTTTACAACGACGGCCAGTCCGTGTCCATCCACACAAAAGAGTTCTCCAATAGCTTCACTTTTGATAAAGTGTTTGGCCCCGAGTCCACCCAATTGGACGTCTATAACTACTCCATCAGGGACACTGTAGATGACTTCTTCAAGGGCTATAATGGCACTGTTTTGGCGTACGGACAGTCGGGCTCGGGCAAATCGTTCACTATGACTGGTGGCGCCCACATGGACGGAGTAATCCCGCGCTTGATCACAGACGTGTTCCGAGCAATCTCAGCAGGTCTGGATGACGTTGAGTACACGGTGGGTGTCAGCTACATGGAAATATATATGGAGCGTATAAAGGATTTGTTAGATGTCTCTGGAGACTCAGACTCGCGCCATTCTCACTCCGCCAGTCTGCCTAGAAATAGTGGTATCGGGCTGTCACTCTCACCCGCTCTGGCTCAGAACCTGTCCCACGGCCAGGGCCAGTCCGCGTACACCATCCACTCCGATAAAACAGGAACCTACGTCAAGGGACTAAAGCAGGCGTTTGTTTCGTCAGCTTCCGAACTCCTCACAATATTACACCGGGGCGAGCGTATGCGTGTGATTGGGTCCACGGGTGTCAACGATGAGTCGTCACGCCTGCACACCATCTTTCAAATCAAGCTTTCGCAGAAGCTTGTTGAGGATGGCACCGTTAAGAACAGCAATTTGTTTCTTGTAGACTTGGCCGGCAGCGAGAAAGTGATCAAGACCGGTGCCGTTGGCCAGACGCTTGAGGAGGCCAAGAAAATCAACTCGTCGCTCTCCGCGTTGGGAAACGTCATTTACACATTGGCCGAAGGCCGCTCGTCGCATATCCCGTACCGTGACTCGAAGCTCACACGCATCCTTCAGGAGTCGCTTGGTGGGAACTCGAGGACAACTCTCATCATCACCTGCTCTCCATCCTCGGTGAATGAGCAAGAGACTCTTTCCACGCTCCGGTTTGGCTCGAGCGCGAAAAAGATCAAAAACCATGCGCATATCAACACCGAGTTGAGTACTACCGCCATGAAGGCAAAGATTGACTTGCTAGAAAAGACCGTGGACGAATACAAGTCGTATATAAAGCTATTGGAGGGCGAGTTGAGATCCGGCGTGGTATCCCATCTGGCGGCTACTGACCTGTTCAAACCGCTTTCGGGCCTGGTGCTTTCTTCTTCCCCCAGTCAGTCGCCCCCCAGTGGCATTAGGTCTGCCGGCATTCTGGACACCACCACCACGCCTACACGGATCCCGCGCATACTTCACTCGACCGTTCCGTACGGGTCAATGTCAACGTCAGCAGTCCCAAACTCCACAGTGGCTACATCGACGACAACCACTAGCGCCGAGATCCTCCGCCGAGACCAGAAAATCGAAGCTCTCGAAAACACTATTCTAGAGATGAAAATGGAAAACCTCAAGGCCACGCACGAGGAGGATCTGAAGCTATTCAAGTTGGAAAAGCTAGTACTTAGCTTTGCCGACAAGTTGAACGAGCTCGAGCAAACCAATAGCAAGCTATCAGAAGACATTCTTTCGTCCACGAAAATCATCGAAGCGAGGAACGAACGCATCTCTAAACTCGAAATCATCCTCCGAGACCAACAGACGCAGATGCTGAAGGAGAGCCTAACCATAGACACGAAGCTAGGCTATATAAAGGACAAGTTGAAGCAACAGCATGCCCACCACAACCACCACCACCAGCAGCCCTCCTCCAGCCGCAGAAATAGTGCTGCCACTTTCAACACACGGCCGTTGCTGGCCCAGTTTCCAGATTTTGCAGCCAACGAAAACCTGCACACAACCGAAAACCTCCCAGTATCACAGTCGCCCGGATCTTCCCCAAAGCTTGGCCTCAACCTCAGGATAGTAAAGCCGCTACGTGGAGGGGACAGAAACGTGCTCGATATGCTCGAGCGGGAGAGCGAGAAACTGGCTTAGCACGAGAAGCATGCAAATGGCTGCAACAATGCAGCAAACACCGAGGCCCCAAGACACCGATGAACCACACCACCGCAAAAACCACACAAGCGGCACAAATCCAGACACCGTTCACATCCTCACGTTCCCTGCAATCCGCTGTCGGCCCCCTAGCGACGGCCCCACAGCAGCCAGCACCCCTCCCGCCCTCTCCGTACATAACACTAATACACACCCGGACCGCGTCCCGTGCGCCCCGTTCCTGCACGTCACGCATAACCAAAATACTACCCCATACTTTCGGTCTCGCAGACAACGCCGAGCTAATTTCGGAGCAGACTCCTTTTTTCCATTTCTCTACTTACTCTTGTCGTCTGATACTGCTATACTCGCACTTCGGCCATGAACATTCTACTTTCGAGCCAGGTAAATGGCGGGCTCAGAGGTATGTGTCTGATTCAGAAATAGGGGGCAACTTATCTTTTGCCCCTAGCCACTTGTGCCCTCTTCCTGTCTTCCTGGCCCTCGCGGAGTGCCCCCAAGTAGAGCCCTGATCCACTCCCGCTAGGAGAAACAGTGGGGGTGAGGAGGGTACCTCCGGCGGCGCCTCCCGGCAGGAGCAACTCCGTTGAGGGTGGCTCCCTTCGGGAGAAATAGCCCCATGCAGTGGTCTCTCTCTCACGAAGTGTGGCGCGAGCGGGCTAGCACTCGGAGCCTCCCGCTTAGGCGACGGGCTCTTCTCTCTTTGGCTTCTGGTCTTGCTAACGATATAGTTGTACGAATAAAGGCTGGCGCCGACCGCAACTTGACGCTTGCTCCCAAGCACGAGTTTTGTTGCGAGGGCAAGGAAAACTACATTCAGAAAATCATCTCGTTCGAGTTCCAGGGTAAATTGTATCTTGGGCTTGCGCGTAAGTCTGGTTTGGTCCAGCTTTACGAGGATGTGGCAGAAAAGCCGTCTCCCGGTCTGTTTTCTAGTCTTTACCCAAGCGCTGGTCTGATCCCGGGTGTGGGCTCTGCTCTGGGTCCTGGCTCGAGCACAGCGCCAAAGGCCGCCGCCAAATCCTCCAAAAGTGTGCGCAGGAGCTACAAGCTCTACAAGGACTGGAAGCACTCGAACATGAACCCGCGGGACCAGATCATCGACATTGGTTTTATAGACAACCGCTACCTCTACAGCTGCCTGAACGAGGGCAAGTTGGTTTTCCGTGACTTGATCAACGACGACGCCAACGAGAGCTACATGGTTTTCTTGATCCAGAGGCCCGTAAACTGTTTTGCCATACGCTGTGTAGAGGACGAGTACGGGGTCTCCACCGGCTCCTTCACCATCGCCTGTGCGGGCAAGAATAATGAGTTGAAGTTGTACAAGATTTATATGGAGAGGCGCAGCGACGATCTCTCATCTCCCCACAGTTTATCTCGCAGCCTGGTGGTTGGTCGTGGCGCTGGTACTGGCCGTGTAGCACCCAGGCTTAGCCATAGCGAAAACGATCCAAACGATTCCGACGATTACCGAATAGACGAGGATACAGATGAGGCCGACGTGGACGCTGACAACGAAATCGAGGCGCATACTGTGGGAACTGGAGACGTTGAAGACAACGACGATGACGGAGACGACGACGGTGACGGTGACGATGTCGATGACAACGACGGTGACGGTGACGATGAAGGAGCCATAGACAGCGAGGTGGATGAGGTGGTATTCATAAGCTTCCATCCTGGACTGCCAATCGTTGAGCTCTCAAGAAACGGCCGGTTCGGTTTGCCAGTCGTCCGTAGGCTTGTGAATAGTGGAAGCCGAGATATTGAAGAGTTTGCCCGCAGTAGGGATCGCGAACATGATAGCTCGGAGTCTGGCACTCTCCCCTTCCAGTCATTCTCCAGTCGCCCACACTACTCCGAACTCATACGACGCCGGGTCACCTCGCTCAACCTCCAGTCATCGCCACTCCCGGTACCCGCGTTTGGACTCCTTCCGAGCTTCAATGAGCGCAAAGTGAGGACACTTATACCCAATTGGACCTCTCGCACCCTGTACAAGGACTATATATACCTGGCCCTGCTTGCCGATAAGGTGTTCAACTGGTTTGTGTCGATAGCGTTTGTTCCAAGTAAGCCAGACGTGATTCTTTGCGGCACTCAGTTTGGGGAGATTTTCATCTACAACATCACTCGGTCGCGGTTCCCTGTGAATCGGATCTCGCTCTCAAAGTTTGGCATAATCAAATTGGAGCTCTTTACGAACCAAAACTGTCAGTACGTTGCGTACACGGATTCGATGTCCAAGATTGGCATACTCAATGTCAACACGTTTCAAGAAGTGAACAGCTACGAGGGCATCCACATGGGCCCGATCTCGTCGTCTTTCTTTGTATTCCCGCCCGCTGCCGTAAACACCAACCCAAACAAGGTGAAGCGCAAATTGCACAAGCTTCTGTCTTTCTCCAACTTTGAGCCCATCATTTTTATCACCTCCACAATAGAGGGCAAGTTGCTGGTGTACAAGCTATACAATGACAACTCTCGTGTATTAGTGGGTGAAATGAGACTGGACTCACTTATCCCCAGTATTTGTTTCACAGGTGGTGATCTCACAGATAGGACAGTGTATGAGATGCTTTCGAACGAAAGAGCGATGGCTGCATCAACTTCCACTGCCGCCAGTGCTGCGGGCATAGAAACACCGGAGTCTGCCGGCGCATCCACTGACACTGGGGCAACTCCAGTTGGAGCAGAACTGGATTCTGCAAGTACAGGAGAAGACGATACTGATGAAGAAGATGCCATCTACGGGAAGGGATGCAAGAAAAGACACAATGCGCCAGATCCACACGCCTTGGAAGAACTCGTGGACGTGAACGAATATATGGTGAAGAAACCGTCTCCACTCAGATACGAACTAAACGACCACAAGGAGACTCTACAGACTCGAGGATGAGCGAGCTGCCGCTCCGAAGGTGCTCTTTCTACCAAGGATACAGATTCTCTTGTGTCTCCTACAGACCCGAATCAATAAATACATTTCTTCCTGTATACTCTGTAGCCTACGGCTGGTTCTCCAAGTCGCCAGTTTTCTCCGTGTGTGGCGAGTAAGCGTACCTGGAATACGCTCTAATTCTTGCTCCGTATATGTAGAACAAGAATGGGATCCCACAACATGCCAACGAGATGAATGCCATTAAAGTAGATGCCCATTCCATTCCGAGTCTGTGGTACATCTGGATAGTGAAAAGTGGTACACATGCACCCCACACTGAGCGTACGAGTGTTTTGGCTGCGAGAGCTGATGCAGCGTAGTGCTGGTATGAGTCGACAATGTAGTTGTTGGCTGGGTTGTACAAGGTGCAAAACCCAAATCCAACTGCTAACCCGCTGATGCACGGCCCGGCCCACGACAATTGTGCGTACGACGACCATGCAAAGGCAAACAACCCTGCTGGGATGAACCAGCATCCAATCATCATTGGTATGAGTCGCAACTCCGCCGGTGGCAACTCTTGTCTGTCTCTGTATGCTTGTGCTCTTTTGTTGTAGTCTTTGTTGACAAAGGGTGCAACCAATGCAGAGGCAATGACCCCAACCCCAATGGGGATAAACATTACGCCGGTCTTTGTCGCCGAATACAGCTTTGCCTCCAGGAATATCACAGGGTATGCAAAGAAGAACATATATAAGAGCCCATAGATTACTGACATGTAGAGGGTGATCAAAAACACAATTAGTTCCTTGAGGAGCACAAACGGTCTCAAGAGCGACTCTTCCGCCACTTGGCTCAATGTTCTCTTTTTCAATTCACAAACGGCCACATATGAATCGTCCCCTGTCACTTTCCGTAATTTCAGCGCTCTCTTCCGTAAAAGAGTGTTTGCGTGGGTCTCTGGAATCACCACTATGAAAACCGTGTAGCAAACACCTGCAATTATCAAAAACGTCCAGTATATCCACCGCCATGTCGGGGCATGGTCTGCTAACAAACCGCCAAATAATGGACCCATCACTGGGCCTAAGAAGGGGGCTGCTGAAAATACTGCCATAGCCTGTCCACGTTTCGGGGCCGGCCAAATATCTGCCAAAGAGCCGCCAATCAAGGTCATGGGCGCCGAAAACAAAATTCCATCAATGAGTCTACACACAATGAGGGTGGCGATGTTGTGTGCCAATCCACAGGGAATGATGAACACTATCGCCAAAAATAACGTCGTGGCATAAACTGGTTTCCTGCCAATCTCCTCCGAGAGTGGGGCAAAAACACATGGCCCGATCCCAAAACCCAACACAAACATTGTCACCGATGCAAAGATGATCATCTCCATGCTGACCCCAAAGTATTTGGCCGGGTGCTCCAAGTCTCCCGTAACGATGGCAGATCCCAAGGCCACCACAAAGCAAATCAACCCCAACAAGAACGTGTACACCCACTTGACAAGTGTTGGTTTATTTTTGACATCCATCGAGTCGCCTTCAACATATTCAACAATCCGCAACTTCGTATCGACATCCACCAAGTACCCCCATGGGTCGTCTGGGTGTGGCTGAGATGACTCGTCTGGGTGAGTAAAGACCCGTTTTATATCGTATGGCTGTTCAAGTTCACCGAGAATGCCAGCTCCTTCTTCCAATACATCAATACGCTGCTGAATGACAGACTTGACTTCAAATTCCGACTCCAGCGACGTCGTGCGCTTCATTTCGGAGGACTCTTTATCCTTCGTTCTCATTTCTAATGGTACCGTGGTTGTACCAGACATATCCTTGCAACCTCCTGAATAAGGGGAACCCCTCCCTATTAATAAGCTTCGAATCAGCTCCCTGCCTACTATGGTCTATTCCTCGGATGCTCTAAACTCCCCCCCTGCTAGCGGGTTTCGTTTTGCAGCAACAGACGAATAAGGGTGCGGCTACGCCTTTGCCAAGATGGGCACATGCGTTCGCCTTGCGTCCTCCAGCACGCATTTAGCCTCTTGCCCTCTTGTCTATTCCACGGATGGTCCAAGAAGGTGTGCTACCATTCCCCTTTTGCAGCCGCATGCGCTGGGTGCGGCTCGTTTGCATGCGACAGCTCGGACTCAGCTGTCCACCAGTGCATCCTCAATAACCTCTGTGTCAACTCACTGCCATCATATTTATCGTCATAAGCACCTTGAAAAGCATTCACAGTCAACTTCCCTTCTTCTCTTCCCAATCAACTCCTCGTCCCCCTACCCTCAGTGTACCTCCGCCCAGTCTAGGAGTCCTTCAAAAATCTCATTCCAGACTCCTGACAAGGCGGCTGCGAAAAGACTATCCAGCTGCTGCACGGTCGGCTCAAACACCGGTCGGCGAGTGATTTTTGTCACGTGACCCCTGTTAATGCCTCAACGGTAGGCAGGTTTAGGCCGATGTACGGTTGGCTATACGAGCGACAACAGAAAGTGTTCAGGAGCTTCGACAATCTGGCCCACGACAAAACACCTGGACTGGTGTACTGAGCCAGCGGGGCTTGGGTGGGGGTCACGTTGCGCAGTCCCAAGCACGTTGGCCCAACACTCCCTAAAAGATTAACCTTAAGCCCCCTCCTGTCTGCCACTATACACGCCGTGGTGTTTTGAGCCCCGGCGAGCGAAATCGAAAGATCTAACTCACTAGCCGTTAGCATTTCGAGCTAAGCTGCTGACAAAGAGGGAGTGCCAAGCGCACGACTATTTACAAGAGTTTGCCCAAAAAGGTGGAGATGAGAGAAGTGTGTGGGGGTGGGGTGGGGAGGGGAGGCAGTAAATGCAAGATGAGGTGCAGGTAGCGAAGAAGATGATGTGAAACTTTAGCGTACCGGGATTGGCGATGCAGTGGGGATATACGATGAAAGAGTGATGAGGAATAACTGCGATTGGAGGGAACCTCTTTGTTGTCTGAACCGCAGCAGCTTCCCCCGCGCCTAGAACGTGCGCTTCCAAGCAAAACGTCAACAATATTTTTCTCCGTAGTTAGCCCTGACAGCATCTGATGCGTGATCGATACCACGCTAAAATGCCTGGTAGCCAAAGTTTTCTTGCACGATTTTCTTGTACATTTCTGGGTCTCTCTATTAGGAGTCACTCCACTTCAACTGCCCCACAGCGTGGTATTCACAGCATGCTTTGGGAGTAGCACAGTGCATCAGTCCACTTTCCTCTTTTCTGCTCTTGAAATGGTATTCCTTTGTCCTTCTATAGGCTTGTGGATAGTCTTGTCTTTCCTCTGTAGACTCTTCTTCCCTTACAATTTTTCTTTTTTTTTTTCGTTTCTTTCTCCCCACACACAAAATCTCAGGGCAGAAAAAGTTCCCCGTAAAAACTCAGCCTGTTCCCCAGATTTAGCCGTCATTACCGTCGCCCCGGCCCGTACACGCTCCATCGTACAAGACCCACTTTGCACCACATCTCCTCATTGCAGCCTGCTGCTTCCCCACATATATCACGAGTGAGTGGCTTATTTTCGGAGCTTGAGGAAAAAAGCAAACAAACACCTGACAGCCCCAGCGTTGACACTGAGCTTCGTCCACTGGCTGGTCCCGGCTATTGTTGCGCGCAATTTCGCAGCCTTTGCCGGTTTTTTTTAGCACAATTTCTTTTTTTCTATCAGATCCAGCTTATCGTTCAGTGATCGACAGCGTTTCTCAGCCACCCCTTTTTCTTTCAATTTCGTGCTGCTCTCGAGACGTTGTTTGGATAGCACAGATTCCACTAATACGCCTGGTTCATCACTACTACGGCTCACTCCTTGACTCACCTTTTTTTTCCCTCTCAGATCTAAGGAAGAGGTGCCTGTCGTTCCAGATAAGAGATCGCGCAATTTTCAGCAGGTTTTCCACGAACAACCCCAACATATTAGCCAACACTGCCTACAAAAGCTCGTGTTACGCCGTCTCACTTTCGTCGCCACGCGTCTCACTTTCGTCGCAAGCACATAAAACTTTATTACTATGCATAGCAGAAGCTTCAGCTTGGACAAACTCAAGTCCAAAGTGAGCCGAAGAGCTTCGTCGGACTTTGGCGAGCTCCCGAGCACTTCCGGAAGCGACTTGCGTCGCAACAGTTTGTCTAATCCGATGAGTAAGATATCCGAGCCCAAAGACCTGCATTTGTCGTTGCTAGGCGGAAGCACTCCGCCATCCGCATCGTCGCATTTCCGCAGGCTGTCGCTCTCCATCCACCGGTCGCGTTCACGGTCCGCGTCCAGATCGCGAGGTAGCAACCCAGCACAGGCTTCCGTGGCTGCTGTAGCGGCCGCCGTGACACCGGCATCGGTGCAATCCAAGAAAAACACAAAGGCGCTCATCAAGCAAGAGATTTCGTCGGTGATATCCAAGAAATTGACATCCTTCTTGCACGATTTCGGCATGCAAAACCCAATCCCCTTGAAAACCGTCAGCAGCTCGATCAACTCCTCGGGAAGTAACAAGACAGTCAAGGTGTATCTTGCCAACAGCAACGACTGTGTGTTTTTGCCGCCTGCAAGCAGCGCCAGCTTCACATACGAGGACGTGGAAAATGGTGGGAGACCACACTCGCCTACCGCGGACGGCTCGGTTGCCGATTTTGACCCGACGAATCTGGAGGAGAATTTTGAAACCCCAGGTCAAACGGAAGACCTGGTTCAGCTGCAAGCATCGATCCACAACCTCCTCCTGTCGTTTTCGTCCCCAAACTACCTCTGCTCGAAAGTGGAGAGCGAATACCCGATTCCACACACGTTTGCGGTGATTATCGAGCTCAATAAGGAGTGCTCAGTAAAAGACCTCAATTTCAAGTTTCAGTCTGCCGTCAACATCTTGTGGCCCACTGGCGACCCATATAACAAGACCTACGCCAAGGAGAGATTTAATATTGGGTCCATGGAGTGGAAGGCGTCGTTCAAGGACCCAGATTACTACATAAACACCACAAACTCCAACGAGCACGAGGCAAAGGATATCTCCTTAGAGGACTTGATAAAACGCACCAGAAGCTATCAATTGGCCCGCGGTGGTAACACAGACGACAATTCTGGCCTGGGTCACCATCTGTCGTTGTCTGAGCTGGGACTGCTGCCATCAACAAAACTGACACAAGCCCTGACTCTGGCTCTGTCTCTGGTTCTGGACCTGACTCTGGCTCTGGCTCTGAGTGTTCCTTTGGACCAAGGGGGGAGCGCCAGCGACGAGTCGTTTACTGCCAAGCCTGGAATCTACGTGTTTCTCCTCCCAATACTTCTTCCTGAACACATCCCTGCATCGATCCAGTCCATTCACGGCAGCCTAACGCACACGTTCCAAATGCAATTTCTCAAAATCTCCAACAAGTTGAACCGCCGACACAAAGTGAGTGGCCTGTACGACTTGCCCATGGTTAGAACGCCACCTTCGTTCGCCAATTCCATTGCCGACAAGCCCATCTACGTCAACCGCGTGTGGAACGATGCGCTACACTACACAATCACATTTGCCAAGAAATACGTTCCTTTGGGGAGCGAGCACCAGATCAATGTCAAACTAGTGCCACTTGTGAAGGATGTGATCATCAAGCGGATCAAGTTTAATGTGTTGGAGCGCATCACCTATGTGTCTAAGGACTTGTCGCGTGAGCAAGACTACGACGGCGAGGATCCTTTCTATTTGCGTCCCGTTCTACCAGATGGGAAGATAAGAGAGCGGGTGGTGCCAATCTGCGAATTGAAGACTAAAATGAAGTCAAACTCAAGCGGAGCGGAGCCGTACAAGGAGGAGGTTATCCGGTGCCCAGATAACAATTTGCTCTTTAGTTGTTACGAGCCTCAAGCGGCAGGGTCAAACAACGTGATGATTGCGCTGCCCTTGGATATCAACATTGCGCTACCCTTCTTGACCACCAGAGGAGACAAGATCATGTTGACCAATAGTGCGGGAGGCAACGGTGGTACAGGAGCAAGCAGTGGCAGCTATGATGGCAGTGCCAGTTCTGCAAACGGTGCCGGCGTTGAACATAGCTCGCCTGTCAGAGGAGGCAGCTTCAGCAGCAGCCACCATGAGGACTCAGTAGACCCAGCAGACCCCACCGCTCACCACAAACACTCGTCATTGCCGTCGTCTCCGATCATTGGCGCGCTCGAAACGAACATCCACCACGCAAACATATCGGATTTCTACCTCGACACAAACTCCCACGTTGTGGATGTGGCTGAGCAATTGTTCACTCCAGACTCCACGTCTATCATGGGTGAAGACCCGCTTGCCGCAGATGGGGTCCAGGCCGGATACACAAGCGTGGCTCGCGCTCTCTACCCGGATTCTAACTTCCGCCATATTCAAATCCAGCACAGACTCCAAATTTGCTTTCGGATCTCGAAGCCAGACCCGCGCGACAACTACAAGATCCACCACTACGAAGTAGTGGTGGATACACCACTAATTCTCTTGTCATCCAAGTGTACGGAGGATAGTATTCAGCTTCCTCAGTACAACACCGGGAAAGCGGGTGCAGTTCCTGCGGGCGATGCAGGCGTTCAATTCCGAACCCCGAAGTTCACCAACGGTTTGTCTATCAAGCCGTTGACCACAGGTATAGACGAGAGCCACAGTAATACAGACCAGTTGCCGTCGTTCCAGGAGGCAACGTCTCCGATGTCGTCGCCTGTGACAAGAACAATGTCATTCGGCGAAATGGAACCAATAAGCAGGATTCCGTCGCTAGTACCGGCAGAAGAGGCGCCAGGATACGACGTGCCGTCGTATTCGTCGGTAGTTATGGACACGCCAGTGTTTGACGACCTCTTGCAACCGCTTGAATCATTGATGTCACAGCCCAGTAACAAGCTGCGCATCCGGTCATCGCTTCTGAACTCGTTTGCTCTGGGCGAAGCGAGGCCCAGTTTGGTCCAGGAGGATGTGACCATAACAAGCGCTTCCGGAACTGGTGCGGCAGAAAGCACCAACGCTGCGTCAAACCCACACCCAAGTGGAGCAGACACGGAAGCTACAGACACCGCCGAGTCAAACGAAATGGAGTCGTCCACGTCTCGCTCAACAAACGCATCCACAATTCTCTCGGAGGCCCAGGAGGTTTCCACCGTGGAGTCTTCTACGGTGGAGTCTTCCACCTTGGACCCAGTGGATGCAGCAGCTTCTGCTGCTGTGGGTGCAGCCAACACTGGGTCTACAACAAGTGCGTCTGAAACTACAAACGACAAACCCGAGCCCTCTAGTAGCACGTCGTCTGTTGGCTCCATCGAAGATTTTCACGAAATCGACCAGGTCGGACGCCCAAAACCGGTGAGAGCCGACACTGGCCGAAGCAGTATTTTCACACTGGATACATGCTACACTGCAGGCGCACCCATCTCAACCACAAACACACTAAACTTCTCGCAGGGTTTGCCGTTGTTGGAAAACTACAGCGCAGACGACTTGAGCAGAACACAAACCCAGATGTCCACCTCAACCTCGGGGTCCGTGCTCGACAAAAGCAGCGCCTACTCCATCACCGCAGGCAAGTTTCAGGCAAGCAGCCACGGTATTTTGTAGATAGCGAATTTAATATTAGTAGTTACAACTAGATGTAGCGATCTCCTTTGCGGACCAGATGTCTGTTACTGGAGCCTTATCGCAGGCAGCTTCGCTCCGCTCGGCCACTTCGTGGAGACCACTGCGTGGGGCTGTTCTCCCAAAGGGAGGCTCCTCAACGGAGTTGCCCCGCGGGAGCGCCGCCGGGGGCATGCCCATCCGCTCCGCTCGGGCCACTTCGTGGAGACCACTGCGTGGGGCTGTTCTCCCGAAGGGAGGCTTATCAACGGAATTGCCCCGAAGGAGCGCCGCCGGAGTCACACACTCGTAGCCCTGCCGGGGGCATGCCCATCTGCTCCGCTCGGGCCACTTCGTGGGGTTTTTGCAGCCACCACGTGACACACAGTATACATTTTTCAGCCAGTGGAACCACCGGTGCAGCGGGAGGAGTCTCTTCATCATGACTCGCGTACAGGCCATACCGCCGAATGGTAGGGTAGCTGTGATTGGCGCGGGGGTGTCTGGGCTTTCCTTTGCGTACTTCTTGCACAGGCTTCGGCCCGATGTGTTCATCAAGATCTACGAGAAGAGCGCGCGGACCGGCGGGTATATCCGCACAGATGTGCTAGAGGACGCTTCCGGGAGCGGTCCCATTGCCTTGGAGCGGGGTCCGCGGACGCTTCGTGGCGTGAGCGAGGGCTCGCTTCTTATTGTGGACATGCTCCGGCAATTGGGCCACGGCCACTTGGTGGACGTGATGCCGCGGGCTTCGGTTGCCAACAAAAAGTATCTTCTCTCCTCGAGCAATGCGCTCGTGCAGGTCCCTGACGACGGCCGTGTAGGCACGCTAGCGAGGTTTATGGGCAGTGAGTTTGGTTCCGGGTTGGTTTGGAGTATTTTGGGCGAGGCGTTTCGCAAGTCGCGTCGTGCGACACTCGCGCCCGGTGTAGATGCGGGCCCAGAGACGGCTGGGTCTGCGGCGGCCGCAGACGAGAGCGTCGAGGCGTTCATGGAGCGACGGTTTGGGTCCAGGGCGCTCACAAACAACATCTTTAGCGCTGTCTTGCACGGCATATACGCGGGAGATGTGAGTAAGCTCAGCGCACCGTCCATCGTGCCGCTGCTCACCCAGTTGGAAGCGAAGCACGGCCTGATTGTGCGGGGGATGCTTGAGAAACGGCGGGCTGCACAGGCGTTAAGGCTGCAGTCCCAAACTACAGTGTCTACAAGTATTGTGGCTCCACGTAAAATTCCTAACAAGGTGTCGGATTCGCTCAGAATATACGAGGACGAGATATCTCCCCAGGCGCACCTCCTGGAGCTCTCGGGGACATTAAAAGCGTTCCCAATGTTCAAGCTCAGAGACGGGCTCCAGGACTTTCCACGGGCACTCACCCGATACTTGGAAGGCGAGGCCAACGTGGAGTTTGTGTACAACGCAGACATCGAGCTGGTGGACCTCCGTCTGCTTACTGTGCGGGCCAGAACGCCGCTGCTGAGTCCCGCGGGCGAGCTCGCCAGCACAACCGACTCGTTCGACCACATCCGGTCCACAATCAACACGCACGCGTTGAGTCGCGTGCTCGAGCACGCGCCCACCGAATTACACGACGCGCTCACTCAGCTCGAGTACGTTTCTATATTCCTCGTCAATATATACTCGAGAGGCGTGCCCTTGATCCCGCTGGGGAAAAACGGATTTGGGTTTTTGGTGCCAAAGAAAATCCACAACCCAGAGTGTCTTCTCGGAGTTATCTTCGACAGCGACATCGAGCAGCACGTGCACCCGTTTACGGCTAGTGGCACCGATGAAACGCAGTCCAGGGCCCCAGTAGCGGCTCCTTATAGTAAAGCCACACTCATGATGGGCGGCCACCACTTTGGCCACTCGGGCATCCCGTCTACGGCAGTAAGCATGCGGATGGTGCACACGGTGCTCAGGGACAGATTCGGCCTCGACTTGGACAGAATCAAAGTGACGGTCCAAGACGCACAAGAAAATGTGACCCAGCTCCAGTTGGCCGACAACGAGATCCTCGTGCTGCCCATCTTGCACAAAGACTGCATCCCACAGTACAACGTGGGATACGGCGCCCTCAAAAAGCAAGTGCACAAGCACACGGGGACACACTTCTCCGTGGGAGGAATGGCGTTCGGCTCGGGCATCGGCGTGCCCGACTGCGTGCAAAATGCGCTCGACGATGCGATACCTCTCTGTAAATAGCAATAAAACGATACATGAACAGCCGCCTGCGCTGTAGATGCTGAAAACGTCGCGATAGGGCTACCAGCATACCACCAGCCCGCGTGTGCCTCCGGCGGCGCTCCCGCGGGGCAACTCCGTTGAGGAGCCTCCCTTCGGGAGAACAGCCCACGCAGTGGCCTCCACGGAGTGGCCCGAGCGGAGCGGATGGGAAAGTCCCCGGCAGGGCTACGAGTGTGTGCCTCCGGCGGCGCTCCCGCGGGGCAACTCCGTTGAGGAGCCTCCCTTCGGGAGAACAGCTCCACGCAGTGGCCTCCACGGAGTGGCCCGAGCGGAGCGGACACGCGTGCCCCAGCGGATATCGCTACGATACACCCTTCTGGTCGGGTCTTGGCAGTCTTGTGTGCCTCACCGCGTTCAGTCAGGTGACGGCCACTAACGCCTGCTCTGACGACGCCTCTGGTGGGTCCTCGAGCGCGCCCACTGCAGCTGCCACCAACGCAGACGGCTTGCGCGAGTACTCGAGCCGCAACTCACGCCCGAAGAACACAAACCCTTGGAGCGCTCTCAACGCAACTGCGGCGGACGCCTCGCTGCCAAACACCACGTGTGCCTGTCCGCGCATCGACAGCCTCTTGTAATTGAGCACGATGTCCACTACGTCGCCGTAGCTTGAGAATAGGAGGTAGAGCAGGTGCTTCACTGTGGGCAACCGCACCTTGTCGTTGAGGTTCCGCACGTACAACGTCTGCGACAGCGGCTTTTGTTCCTCTGGAGTGGCCTTCTTTGCTCGCTTTGGCTGTTTTCCTGTACCCTCGGAGGGCCGTTTGCTCGCACGAGCGGTCTCGGTCTGTCGTCTGCTCATGCCGGGCGCTTGCAACCGGCTGGCACCTCGTCCCCTTCGCTTCGATTTCTTACCTCCATCGCATCACGTGATACAGGTGGTGTGACCTGCGAACTAGAGGCACGGCGTGCTACCAGCAGCGGCCCGCGAAGTCGCTTGTTGTGCCTCCGGCGGCGCTCCCGCGGGGCAACTCCGTTGGGGGAGGCTCCCTTCGGGAGAACAGCTCCACGCAGTGGTCTCCACGAAGTGGCCCGAGCGGAGCGGACGCGCGTGCCCCCGGCTGGGCCACCAGCTACCTACTGAGGGCTCCACGCTCCGCAACTTCATTGCAGCCATCGGGAGAGCGCACACGCTCACACTTCGTGGTGGCTGTGGCCCGTTTCACCTGCCCATGTGATACTGACTCCCCTCCATATGTGGTCGCGTTCACGCTCGGTTCTCCCGCGCGCAATTGCTGCCTCAACGAAAATTTAGGGAATGGCGGCGCAGTCGCGACCGGGGGCTTGCCGAATTTACCGTCTGCTCACCCCACATTAGCGAGGGTGGGATGCGGTTCTTGCGTGTTCTGTCGCGGTCATTCTGCTTACACCGTTCTATTGTCCTATTGGCTTCTCCGTTCTCGTAATCGTTTTAAGGCAGCTCCTGCCCCTGCTGTGCGTATCTCTTCCCTGTTATCGCTCGTACTTGCTCTCTTGGTCCCAATTAGGCTTCGCTCTACATTGCTGCAACGTTTCGAGACGCTTAATCGCTCAGCTATTTTTTTTTTTTTTTTTTTTTTCCGGGGTCGATTTGCCTAAAAGCAATCAAGCGGGGGCCCATCTAGGAGAGAACCAACGGAATTCTCTTTCTTCCACCAGTTGTACACGTATTCTTTCCACGCACTCAATTCCCTCCAATAAAGAACAAACACAAGCACCGCATCATGTCGTACAGTGCATCTTTATTGAGACTCAAGCTTTTGGATGCGTTGAGGAGTGGTGACACCCATAAGGTGGACGGCATTTTGGCTGAGCTAAATGCTGCTCCTAACACCACTCAGACCCGAGACATTGCCTGTTTGAAGGACACTGTGTTGCACTACGCGGTCCAGGTTGCGCCTGCGCCCATCTTGGCGTATTTGATCACAAACGCCGCCCCACGATATGGCCTCGATTTGAACAGCCAGGACGAGGACGGGAACACCCCGTTGCATTTGGCGGCCCAGGCGTCCAGGGGCGACGTGGTCCGCTACTTGCTTGCCCTCCCTAACATAAACGACACGATCGTCAACAAAAATAAGGAGCAGCCCGTCGAATTGTGCCGCGATCTGAACATTGCTCAGTTGATGCAATTTGAGCGGGCCAAGTTTGTGGAAAAGTCCTCCATTCAGTTGCGCCAGTACTTTTCCAACCGTGACTTTGAGAGCTTAGAGCAGCTTCTTGTGCACAATCCGCGGGCGCTGGAGTTGTTGGACATCAACGGTGCGGACCCAGACACGGGCAACACCGTGCTCCATGAGTTTATCAAGAAGGACGACGTGGAGATGTGCGAGTGGATCTTGAAGCACGGTGGTGACCCATTCAAACGTGACAAGCGCGGGAAGCTCCCAGCGGACTTGATCACCAACAAAAAGGATGAAAAACTCAAGCGGTTGTTGAAACTGGCGTCCCGCAACAGCAGCTTGATGGACCCCGTGATCAGCACTAACAACGCAATCAAACAGGGAAACAACCCCACCTACAAGGGATACTTGCGCAAATGGACTAACTTTGCAGGCGGCTACAAGTTGAGGTACTTTTTGCTCGACCAAAACGGAGTGCTTCTGTACTACACAAACCAAGACGACACAAACAATGCCTGTCGTGGTTCTCTCAACTTGAGCTTTGCGTATTTGCACTTGGACAGTAGTGAGAAACTCAAGTTTGAAATCATTGGTAAAAACGGCATCCGCTGGCACTTGAAGGCCAATCACCCAGTTGAGACAAACAGATGGGTCTGGACATTGCAGAATGCAATCACTATTGCAAAGGACAATGTCAAGAGACAGCGACTTGAGGCTTCTTCTGGAACCGCGTCAGGTAATGCTGCTGCTAACTCTTCTGGAGAACCCGCTGTTCTCCCCTCAATCAACACATCTGAAGCATCCGAATCTCCAGCTAATGCCGGAGCTTCAGCTGCAGCACCTCCTTCTCCCGACGGGCGAGTCTCAGAAGACCACACTACCCCTGAAAAGAGGAAGCACTTCCCCTTTAGGCGCTCGTCCAAGCACAAGCGTAACACTTCCCAGTCGTCCCTTGTTTCTGTAGGCTCTGAAGCAAGCAACACCAACTTTGAACGCAGCCCGGTACCTCCATCACCTACTTTGCCCAAGTTCCACAATAGGTCGAGCGCAGGCTCATTCGAAGCTGCCGGTGCTTCCATTCTGGGCGACCAACAGAGCACTGCGGCATCGGACTATGACTACGACTCTCAGGGCGACTACGAAAGCGAGGAAGATGACGACGACTCATACGAACCGGGCACAGAAAACACAAACGCCGCGTTTGAAAACTTGAAAAACCAGGTGTCCACATTAAAAGGCTCTTTGGAAGTTGGCATCACCTCGTTATTGGAGTTGTTCCAAAAGATGGAACATTCTATCCAGGGAAGCGTGGCTACTGACCCTGCTATTAAAGGCTCTCAAACTAACGCCAGCGCTGTTGAGAGCAGCACAGACCAACGCGAAGTTTTCTCGGTGGCATCATCAACCCTTAGAACTATCCACGAATCTTTCAGCAACTACAATCAGTTGGTCGAAGCAAAAGACAATAAGTTGCTCAGACGTTTAGATAGACAGTTGGAAATCAACAAGTTATGGGAAAACTCAATCCGCCAGTTGGAGGATGAGATTTCGAAGCGTGAAGATAAACTCGCTGAGTACCAGGGGAAGAAGAAACAGTTGAAAAAGTATATTGCCGAGGGTAACATCTCTGTGGGACCAACAAATGCAGCTACCACTTTAGGAAAAGGTGGGCTTATTGGCATCCACCACTCTGCTGATAACTTCAGCGGTGCTGCTCGTTCGGCTGATGCCGATACTGGTGCTGGTGCCCTTGCTGGTGCAGGTTCTGGTGCAGCAGCTGGATCGCTTCCCACCAAGGAAACCTTAGAAGAAATTTTGGACGATTCCGATGACGAAGATGACGAGTTTTTCGATGCCACAGGTAACGACGATGATGAATTGGTCACTGACGATGGCGTAGACAAAATGGAAGCGATTCCAGAGACTGCGGCGGTGGGGACAGGGACAGGGCCATCAGAAGAGTTGGGTGCTGAATCACCCAGCTCTGGTCCGGGAACTGGAGTGGCTGCAGGTGCGGCTGCCGGTGCTGTTGCTGGTGCCACTGCAATTGCCGGTGTAGCAGCTTCAGCAGCTGGCGTGAAGAACCCTGTGCCACTGTACACGTCTGGTGTTGAAGATATAGATCCAAATGATTCCACCCAAAAAGTAGGAGAAATTTCTACACCTGAGAGCGGTGATCAACCTCCTTCTTCAACCAATGATACTGAGTCCAAACACGTAGCGGAAAAGCAAAAGACAGGGAAGCCCACTGGTTTGGATTTAGATGTGCCCACGCACACCGAAGCCCAAACTAAACAATTGATCAAATTGAAAGATGAAGGTTCCTTCCTCGGTTATGAAAAGCCTCACAGAACCAAGTTGGCCATGGACGAGGACAACAGACCGCAAGTTGGTTTATGGGGTATTCTTAAATCTTTGATCGGTAAAGATATGACCCGGATGACACTTCCAGTCTCGTTTAATGAATGTACTTCGTTACTTCAAAGACTTGCTGAGGATATTGAGTACTCTTCACTTTTGGACGAAGCCGCAAAGATTGAGGACTCAACCTTGAGAATGGTCTATGTGGCCACATTTGGTGCCTCAGAGTACGCATCCACCATCAACAGAATTGCCAAACCTTTCAACCCATTGCTTGGAGAAACGTTCGAGTACTGTAGGCCAGATCAACATTACAGATTTGTTGTGGAGCAAGTTAGCCACCATCCACCTATAAGTGCCTGTAGTGCTGAATCGGTTAACTGGGATTACTATGGTGAAAACGCAGTGGACTCGCAGTTCAAGGGACGTTCCTTCGATTTCAAACATTTGGGTAAGATGTTCTGTGTAATTAGGCCAAACGGAGGTGTCATTGACAAACACGGTAAGAGAGTTTGGGAGGAATTGTACAGTTGGAAAAAAGTGAACACGTCAGTAGTGGGTATTATCGTCGGTAATCCAACTGTGGACAACTTCGGTAAGATGCTCGTTACCAACCACACGACGGGTGACACCGTTACCTTGGATTTGAAACAGAGAGGATGGAGAGCATCTTCCGCCTATCAATTGTCTGGACACGTACTTGACAAGAAGGGAGAGCCTCATTGGGCTGTTGGTGGACACTGGAACTCAAAGATTTACGCCAGAAAGATCGTGAGCTCTGGTGCCAAAGATAGAAGGGAATCATTAGTGGAAACACCGGACTCTGCTTCGTCCAAATTGACCACAGACCCACAAAGCGGAGGAAAATTCCTCGTTTGGCAAGCAGCCCCACGTCCAAAAGTACCGTTCAACTTGACTCAATTTGCCATCACATTGAATGACATCAATGACACATTGAAGCCATGGTTGGCTCCAACAGATACAAGATTGAGACCAGATCAACGGGCGATGGAAAATGGACAATACGATCTTGCATCTGATGAAAAACACAGAGTGGAAGAGAAACAAAGAGCAGCAAGAAGAGCAAGAGAACAAAAGAAAGAACCATACAAGCCAAACTGGTTCGTAAAGAGAAAGCACCCTGTTACAGGCGATCCCTTCTGGGAGTTCAGTGGAGAGTACTGGCAAAAGAGAAAGGAGCAGAAGTTGAAAGATACAGGTGATATATTCTAGGGATAAGAATGAGTTAGTTATTATTGTCATATTACGCTTAACATTATAAACCTGTAGCATATGACTTGTAAGGGTAGCATATAGGAACCAGACTTATTAAAGGGACTGGTGATTTGTTCATGGATGGAATATAATTCATTTGATATGCTTCTTCTTGTTAGTTTCCAGAAGTACTACACCGAAGTTGTTTTTTTTTTATTTTTGACTAAGAGATGAAAGAGATATGAGAGATATGAAGAGGAATAAGGTGTTAAAGGGAAACAAGAGTGTAGAAGTAAGCTGCCCACAGTATTTCATTGGCTTTGGTGATTCCATAACCCTTCTCAAGTTTGTCTGCAACTGATATTGCGAGGCTTGAGTCTGCCTCCTGTTTTCTGTCGGTCCAAATAGATTTGATAGCTCTCTGAATTGTGCGAACTATACTAGTTATTGATACGCTAGTGGTAGTAGGATATGGCTCCATTTTGAACTCATCGCACAGATCAGCAGTGGCACTAAGACTGATCGTTTCGAATAATGGTGAAGGCGTCGGTTCAGGCACAAGAAGGTTATCGAGTGGAGACAACTTGCCATTAACAAGAAGTCCACCAATTTGAGCTACCTCATCAAATGCAAGATTGTCAATAGAAAGCTCAAAGTGTGTATCAAGCTCTTCAGAGACTGTATCTTCAAGTTCTATCATTGGAGTAGATATGAGCATTTCACCATCGAGAGCTCCTTGTTTTGTAACTGCTCGTGGAAGTGGCTCAATATATTTCAAGTTGTGTGCTGGTTTTGATGGTGGCAGCTGGAAGTCATATTCGAGGTCAGGTTTGACAGATGCTGCTTGAGGTGGTTGTAATGTGTATGCGAGTTGGATTGCATTCTCATCTGAAGGAGCCACTTCGATTTCTCTAAACTTTCTTTCTTCCTCTTGGAGAGTAGCCAATTCAGCATCCTTCAATTTCTCGGTGATTTTTTCGATGTAAGAAAGGTTGAGTTTGTTCTCTTGTTCGAGCTGTTCGATTTGCAGGAGGTAGCTGTCCCTCTTGTGTTCCAATTCAAACTTGTTTTCCAACACTTGTTCCAAAGTGACCTGGAGTTCAATTGCTTGGGTCAATTTCTTTTTGAGCTTCAATTTGCTCTTCTTGTTGTCCTTCTTAGACTTGAACTGGTTGGTGATTTTCTGGATGATTTCAAAATGGATTTTGAGTTCCTTTTCGGATTGAGCAATACAAGTGATTTTGGATTCAATAGCTGGAACAATATTAGCAAGGTGTTTTCTCTTTGTTTCAATATCGATTTTCAGTTGTTCGAGTAGGCTCATTGTCGTTTCTATCTCTCCCTTGAGAAAGTTAAGACTGTCAGTGGTAGGAAATGAGAAGGATGTGTTCATTTTTGTTGTTTTTTGTAACTGTGAATCAAAAAGTTGAAACCCGAGAGATTAATGATGTCGATCAGCCTCATTTAAATAGTCCATGAAAGATCTAGGTATGCTGTGTGAAATCAATCGATCGATGCTATAATTTTCAGATGAGGAAACTTTTGCAGCCATTTGTGTTCCACAAGCCGCACTCGTAAAATAAGGAAGGTGCTGAAGATTTAGCCAGCAGATTATGCGTGGAATAAAGACGCCAATTCCGATTCTGGCTGTCCCTGACAGTAATAGGAAAGTATTGAGTCTCCAGAAGCTTCTGGGGATTCATCGATCTACGTGATGCTGTGGTCCTGACAGAAAGGGAAAGTTCCAGATACACACGCAAACAGAGAAGTAAAGAGACAGCTTTTGACGAAGAAAGAATAGCCCTAGTCCTTAGGTCCTGGAGGTATGAGTTTACATATCTGGCGCATCCAAAGATGTTGATTCTACCTTAGATCACCCATTCGTACCTCCTCCACACTCCCAGTTCTGGGCTCAAACAAAAATTGTCCTAACTTTTTTATTTTCTTTCCAATCGCTGCACCCCTATCTGCTCATTCATCCCCTCTCCTTATTATGCCTTTTCTTCTATACACCTCCCAACACCACACCACTATCGGTTTGAACTGAAATCCCTTGTGGATGTTTCGGGCATATCAGTGTGTACAATTCCGCGCGATGGTATGACGCGCGGAATCGCTTTCCACTTTTGCTTATCAGTTGATCGAGCCGCCAAGTGGAGATTCTATTTAATACATCCACATCTTCCAGTTACCCCACATCTTTGTTAGCTGCTACCCCTGGTCTGCCTAGCATGTTGGCTGACTTGCTCATAGCTACTTCAGTTTTCATATCTGAGAATCCCATAACTTCGGTGTGCTTTTTGGCTTTAGTAGCCCTTGTCTACTATGCCATAGTGTATCCGTTTTTCTTATCTCCTTTGCGACATGTTCCAGGTCCATACTTGTTTAGAGTTTCCAAATTTTTCGCCTTAAATGGCCAAAGAACTCAAAAATGGATAGCCACGGTACACCTGCTCCACAAAAAGTATGGAGATGTGGTGCTCATTTCCCCGGAGGAAGTGAGCGTGAATGGAGACTTCAAATACGTCCAGGATATATACGTGAGAAACTTCCCCAAGCTGAAGTTTTATGAGAATTTTAGAAACCATGGATTTAAAGACAACATCTTTGCCTCTCTTGAGAATGATCGTCACTTGAAGTACAAAAAAGTATTGGTGCAGCTCTATCAAAAGAGTGCCATTTTCTCGCCTTCCAACTCCACTCGTTCCATGCTTGTTGAGAAAGTCACCCAGCTTGTAGACCAAGTGTACGTTTCGTCTGTAACTGGAGAAAAGCCTGACTTTATCAATGCGAAATCGGAGCATAATGAATATGGTAAGGGTCACATTTTGCACGATGACGGAAAATGGCTTGATACACACTCTTCCATGACAAACTTGAGTATCGACGTATACTCCCTTTTTGCCAGTCTTGCGATGGATGCAGTTCTGGCGTTTGAATTGGGGGTCGCCAATGGGTCTAGCCTACTCCTTCACCCTGAGGATAGACACATTATTGTGAGCCATAGAATGCAGGCAGGCATGGGGTTCTGGACTACTCTTATGCCGCAATTTTGGAACTGGGCTGCAACCAAAGAAGTGCTACGGGCTTCATGTCTCATAGAGGAGTGGCAAATGGGGCTCTATGCCAATGCAGAGAAAAATGTACCACAAATCAGTGAGAAAACTGGAAAGAACTTGACCTCTTTGGAAACTCTCAAAAAGAATGGTTTCCACGGCAAGGACGCGTACAGCTTTTTGAGTGACAATATATTTGCGGGACACGAAACCACGGCAATACTGTTGTCATACTTGACGTATGAGCTCTCGAGGCCGTGCAATTACCATTTGCAAAAGAAGCTTATTGAAGAGTTGCACGATGCTTTCGGTAAACCATCAGATCAAAAGCCATACTCAATTATAGACGACTTGGAAACGGTAGACAAGTTGACATTTTTAGATGCAGTGTTTCAAGAAAATTTGAGAGTCCATGCCCTGATTCCTGGTGCAGAGCCTAGAATAACAGACAAACCGTACACTGTTTTGAAGGACAAGCAGGGGCACTCAGCATTGACCATTCCCAAGGGGACTGTGATCTCGTGTCTGCCTTACTCAATTCACAGGCAAGAATCTGTATTCCCAAATGCCAGTTGTTTTATTCCAGAAAGATGGCTACCATATCAAGAGGAGTCTGACTCTGAGTACCGTCAACGAATGATGCTACAGCAAAAATATATGATGCCCTTCGGAAAGGGTATCAGGATGTGTTTGGGGATGAATTTGGCTCTCATTGAAATGAAACTTGCCATTGCAAACTTGTATTGGAATTTCAATTCAAAGATCAGTCCAGATTGGTGCATCATTTCAACCAATACTCTGTATCCGGGGATTCCAATCAAAATTGGGGAAGTAAATAAGGGTGAAAACTGTACAGATGAGGAGAAAATGTGTATGATTGACTCATACACAACCAGACCATTAAATGATGAGGTTTGGTTGAGATGGTTTTCAAACTGACGACTTCACTGTTAGTCGTGCTAAAAGTTCCTTTTTTCTTTTGCAGCCAAATCGATTTTTTGCACCCATAAATAAAAATGCCCTTTGTTGATTTTTAGTGATGTCTTAGTGTAGAATAGCCTTTGTGTCCATAATGACCTATTCAATGGCTCAGAGCTATAGTGAAGGCCTGTGGGTTGAAGATATTAAAGCAATTCTGTAATTATATGTACATCCGTACACCTGCGTTTGGGGAAGACGGATACTCTCACCTCTTGGTTGAGATTCATGTACTACTTTCTTTACTTGTATGGACGATGTAAGCACCTACATTCAAACCTTGAGTTCTCCCTCTAGCTCCGTATTATATAGTCACTTCTTCATAAATTTGAAAATCAATCTCTTCAATTTTTCCCTGTCTGTCAGAAATTCACAAACAAATAGAATGCCTTCAAAAGCGACAAATAAGGTATTTCGACAAGTAAGCTATTTGGACGGAACACATTCTTGCTGACTCTACCCTTGGAAACTTGTTGGACTCCAAAATTACCATTACGCTCTTGCCTAAGCACGAAACCTACACTTCAATTCTGAGGGTGTAAGGATGTTTTTGGAGTAACCAGCACTGGAAGCCCCACGCTGAGTCTCCTAATACTATCTGTCAGCTCAAAGTAGCTTGAGAAATCGAATGAATGTAGGCAGCTTACAAAATACTCACAAATTTTACTAAGGTTACCGAATTGACTACAAGCGGGAGTAATAACATGAGTATCCCTGGCGACCCCTGGCCATATGTAGGTACAGATTCTACGCGAATTGATGCCAAATAGAGCACAATTGCCAAAAGTCTAAGTCATGTCTTTCTTGCCGCACAACTCCCCAAGAACCAAGTTGCTGCTACATACAGCAGCAAGCGCATTCCCGCGGTTGCTTTCGGAACCTCGGGTGCTGCTCTTTTTTGCACTCTTTCCATGCCTCGTAAATTTAGGGCAATGCTGCGACACACTTCTTTTTATTTTTTCTATGAGCGTGTGCAGTGCATGGGCAAAATTGCCGCTTCAATCCGAAGAGTGCAACCAGATCAGATGAAACTAATCATTCATTAGTCTTTAAGGGGAAAAAGCCCACGCTTCTTCTTTACCAACTTTCAAAAAGCACACAGTTTCTAGCCGAAAAGCCACCTCCTTTTCTCCATATATTTCATTGAGAACATATCCTTTTGATCTTACAGTCTAACTCTCACTACCCCAGACTTTGTGAGTTGCTGTGTCATCAGTGGCGTGGATCTACTAGTCACCGACAAAACTCCAAGCCGAGTTCAAAAAAAGAAACACTAAAAAACAAAGAAACTTTCCATGTTGCCATTTGCTATTGCATACCCTCCAGAACAGCTTGATGGGTTCTGGGGAATACCCACTTCGACCATTGACTGGTGTGAGGAGAATTATGTTGTTTCTGGTTACATTGCTGAGGCGCTTAACACTGTGACGAATTCTGTGTTTATCGCACTCGCTGCTTTTGCCACGATTTCCGCTTATCGCAATAACCTTGAACCCAGGTTTGTTCTCTCAAGCATTGGATTTTGTCTTGTTGGTATTGGGTCTTGGCTCTTCCATATGACTTTGCAGTATCGGTTCCAGTTGTTGGACGAGTTGCCCATGATATATGCCACTTGTATTCCCTTTTGGTCTGTTTTTAGCGAGTTTAGAACTGCGCGCGAATCGGTTGCTGTTGGAATTGGCATTTTTATGGCTGCGAATACGTTGACTGCTATCTATCTCTACTTCAAGGACCCAACAATCCACCAAGTTGCTTACGCTCTTTTGAATGCCGGTATCATTTTCCAGTCCGTAAACTTGACTCAAAAATTTGTTAAAGACCCGAAAGCGAAAAAAGAATTATACTCAGTTATGGTTACTGGTGTGTGCACTTTTTTGTTTGGGTACTTTTTATGGAATATGGACATTCATTTCTGTAGTACGGTGAGGAAAACTAGAAGATCTTGGGGGATGCCGTACGGATTCGTTTTGGAGGGTCACGGATGGTGGCACATCTTCACTGGCACTGGCGTATACTACTACTTGATCTACGAAGAGTATTTGAGATGCTTCTTGAAGAAGACAGATAAGTTCTTCAAGTTCGACTACATCTTTGGTTTCTTGCCCACCGTTGTGTGCATAGATAAAGTGGGCTTGGCCAAATTTGAATCAAACGAGAAATTGGCCGCTGCTGATAGGGAATTTGCAGCCACACAGAAGAAGAATATTTAAAGAGGACAAACTACAAGTGTAACAAAACGGAACTTTATACACAAAGGATATTCAGCCACAATTCTATCTATATATACATACAATAACGAAACGTCAAATTTCATAAAAATGTATTACCAAAGTGAACCTATAATAATGTAAGAACTTCTGTGATGAACTTATCGTTTTGCAAAACATCCTTATACTCTCCGCTCAACAAGCCTTTCAACACTTCAATGGCTTGGTCTGGTTTCATTTCAAACTCCCCAGTCTTTTCGTTAACACATTTACTCTTCCAATCCTTGAGGATTTTCTTCAAATGTGTAATCCCGGTATTGAACTCTTCCGATGTGCATTTTGTTTTCTTCTTCTGAATAGCTACATCCTCTTCAGTAGTAGTTCCCTGTAGCTCCGAAACTTTCCTCTTGGCCATGTTAACAATTTTCTTGGGGAATTTGACTAACTCAGCCACATGGATACCAAACGATTTATCAGAGATTCCAGGCTCCACCTTGTACACGAGGGTGATATCATCTTCATCCTCAGGAGCTTCGTTTTCGGCCTGACCCTTCTTTTTCTCTTCGATATGTGCCACGACATGCAAATTCTCCACCTTGTCTTCGTATTTTTTTGCCAAATCCGTCAATTCATGGAAATGAGTAGCAAACAACGTGAAACAGTTCTTCTCGGTAATCAAATGCTCCAGGATTGACCATGCTAACCCAAATCCATCATATGTGCTTGTACCCCTACCTAATTCATCAATAATTATTAACGAGTTAGCCGTTGCCGTTGACAAGATCGAAGCCGTCTCTAACATTTCAATCATGAATGTAGATAACCCTTTCAATTGCGAGTCTCCAGCTCCAATTCTCGACAATATGGCATCAAAAATCGGTACTTGTGGCTTCGAGTCTGGGTCCACAGGTATGAAGCTCCCAATTTGTGCCATTAATGCAATTACTCCGATTTGACGAATATACGTCGACTTACCTCCCATGTTGGGTCCTGTGATAATAGCAAATGGTGTTCCATCTGCTTTCACACCACCATGCCCCAATCTCACATCATTTCCGATAAAATTGATATCGTCTTGCACCTCCAAAATCGGGTGTCTTGAATCGCTCAAGTGCAATTTCCTGTCTGGAGAATCCAATGGGGTTAATTCTGGTCTTACATAGGGGATAGTTGCGAAGATGGCACAGTTGGCAAATGCATTGAGGACATCCAAATGAGCCAAAATCATCGATAAGGCATTCAATGCAATCGAATACGTCATTGCGATGGACAAAATCTGCTTCACCACCTCTTTCTGCTTGGCATTGTAGTCGTTCGTTAAATCTTGGAACAGGTTCGAGAGCCCGCGTAATTTCTTTGTGGTGAAAAATATACCAGCCTTTACTGTTTGTAACTCAATATAATCACTGTTTGCCTGTCTCAAGATGGACGAGTCCGTTCTGGTGACTCTAAAACACCAACCATGCTGTTGATGATTTTCCAATTTGAGTTTTTTGTCGATATCCACCGATAAATCGTCGCCGACTTCCTGGTGGTGATCCTTGATTTGACGCAAGACGCCCTCGATTTGCTCGTTGATGGAAATCAATTCTTCGTCAAATTCAGGCTTTATTTTGAAATCAGTGAGTAATGACGAGGCACTTGCATGCTCCAAAGGACTCAAATCAATTGTAGTCTCTACGAGCTCTTGTAATTTCAAGAGTGAGCCGTAATACTCTTCGATGGGATCTAACCAGTACTCTTGAATCAAACGGGGAACTACTTCTCCTTGTGCTTCCTCTTCTTTAATAGTCAACTTGAGCATATTGATCAATTCTGGAAGGGCAATCACCAACTGGTACAATCTCACAATATCCTCAAGTTTTTTATTCTCATTGTTTGTCGAGGTTTTCTTCATTCCGTTCGATATCTTTTTCAATAACCGCTTGATATCTGGCACTTGTGAGAGGAAATCTTTGCTTACAAACACTCTTAAGTTTGTATCGTCCATCAAAAGTTGTACTAGAGATTGTCTTTCCGAAATCGCCGGGAGCGACGTCAATGGCTGTTTGAGCCATTGTGACAACAACCGAGATCCGGCTGGAGTCTTGCATTTGTTGAGGAGCTCAAAAATAGACGTCACGTTGTTACCTCCATTACCACCACCAATTTGTCCTTGTCCTTGCTGGGGGAATATGTTTAATGCCTTCACCGTGGACAGATCCAACTTCATGTATGCGTTCAAGTCGTACTTGTCGATTGTGAATGATTTTATCTCGCTTTCTGAGAGCAACCCCAAGTAGTCTATCAATGCTGCACAGCACGCGAACGAGAGGTTATAGTCCAAGCTGCTAATCCCCTTGGATCCAAGAACGAGCTCTACCTTTGTTTCTGTGTTGCCACCACTGTTGTTATCAGCGGGAACCAACAATTTCGCCAAATCCTGGTCAATGTCCTTGGCATTGAACCGTGCTGCCTTAATTTTGGAAACCACAACGTCGTTTTTGTTAAGCACTTGGTTGAGCTTTGTGGCATCCGAGTCCAAAGATGCACCGCTTCCATCCAGGAGCGATTGCTCATCAGCTGACGTGATTTGCACTACAGCTTCTTTGATTCCCACTTGAATGATCAACGACTCCAAGTTCGAGAACAAGTCGTTGTCCACAAACTCCGTGAGGAATATCTTCCCTGCACTCAAATCAATAAAGCACACCCCAATGGAATTTTTTGCACCGATCTTTATGCTGGCAATTATGGGAGACGTGAAAGACGGTTGCAATATGTCTGCATTCACGCCATACTCGGAAATGACGAGCTCGTAGTTTGCTGGCGTCGCAGTATGGAGTAAGCTAAAGGTCTTGTTAGAGTAAAACTCGATTTTGAACGACCGGTCTACAAGCAAGTAACGGATAACGGTGTTGGCCAACACTTGGGGAGAAATAGTCACGTAACGGGTGGTACCAGAATTCTTGATGATGCTGCGGGTTTTGTAGACAGCATCTGCAATCAAATCGGCATCCTCATTTAACACTGAAAAGTAGTCCTTGTTGTTGTGCTCGATTATGCGCACAGTGGACGCGTCCTTCTTAGGTAAAGACGAGTGCTTGCGGAAAAACAGCCGCTCATCACCCTGGTCAGCAAACTTGAGCTGCGGTTGCGTGGAGGACATCTGGCGGTAGAGAGAGATAGACAGAGAGAAGAGACATCACTGACGCGTAAGACGCAGTCGCGTATGTGGTGTTTTGTTTTCGTGGGGAGATCACGTGCATTATCATGTGCCACCACCGAGGTTGCTTGGCACGGCTGCTACAGGGTAGCTGAGAAGGGTGCCGAGGTGTTAATTGTCTCTGTAGAGAGCACTATAGCACCATATGTGCCTCCGGCGGCGCCTCCCGGCGAGGGCAACTCCGTTGAGGAGGCTCCCTTCGGGAGAACAGCCCCACGCAGTGGTCGTGGCCCGAGCGGAGCGGACTCGCGTGCCCTGGGCAGGGCTACAAGCATACGTCCAGCAGACCCACCTGAGGCTAGCTCACCCAGCGATAGAGTGTGTCTCTGGCAGCAAGCTGTCCTCTGCCTCCTTCTGTCGACCTCTGTTTGGCTGCAAAAGTGGACATTAACTACATGCAGTACACTATTTCTACACTCAATATTCAGTTAGTTGCCTTCATTATACAGCTAATTAGTATCTGTATCTGTCAGACTGGTAGTCGAATGGAGGCTGCTGGTCTGGGCTCCATTGATCCTGTTGTCCGTAGTGCTTGTCGTAGTTTTCTCTGGCGTAGTTTTGTGCCTGCTCTCTGGCCTGGTCTCTGTCCAAGTAGTCCAAGCCCTTGGTCTCAAAGAGCTTGTCAACCTCGCCACCGGCAATACCAGAGAGAAGCTCCTTGGCGAAAGCGTGCGAGACGGGCTTGCCCTCTCTTCTCTGTCTGTCCTCAAAGAGCTTGGCAGCCTCGAAGGAGGCGGCTCCTGCAATCAACTCGTGAGAGAACTTTCCCTCGTGGTTGTCACCGTAAACGGCTTCGTGGTGTTCACCGAATCCAAACATCTTGTGCTGTTACTTTGTATGCTGCTACTTTTGAAAAACCTGTCAAATGCAAGCGCTAAATAAACGAATCTTTATATGCTTGGCAAAAACTGAAATTTCCCCCACTATTTATACTGTGTTTCTCCACGTTTTTCGTTCGCAGGCACAGGCAAGGCGAGCTGAATTGCCGTCGCCAGCCCCCTCTCTACTGGTCGCCACCCCTCTTCCTCCCCTATTTTATTTTCTGATTCATTGTTGACACGTTTCATGCGTCCATAGGCTGCTGATTCGACGGTATGCAAGTTTGGTGCACTCCTCCTCAGCGTAAGCGTAAGCGCAAAGTTTATTTCGCAAACGCCGCGCCCCTCACATTGCTGCGAAAACCTTCGGTCGCGTCATTGTGCGCGCTGTTCTGCTCTCTCGTCTATACTCACCACTTTCTCTGTCTTCTATCTCTGCTTTCTTAGCTTGTTTCCAATCTACGAAGCCCACCGCAACCCACATCGCATTTCATCTGGTCTCTCGCTCTTCCCCCACGCACCTGCCTGCCACCCGCACCTGTCTCTTGCAGGAGCCTCGGAGACTTGTAACACTGCCCACTCCACGCACTGCTGCGCATGCCGCAGAACCAAAATTGCGTGCCTGGCTTGGAGTGTCACAATACACGCCAAAAAATATCCTCACACTAGCTGACACCGCACTGCCCCTGCTAAATATAGGCCGAGCGCCGACGTTGACGCTTGGCTGCCGCTATATGTCCTACCTCGATTGACCCGCAACGGCAGTCGTGTGAGAATCCCAAAGATCTGGGGCCCCTCGAAGGGCATACTCCCCAACCGCATTCCCAACCGCATTCCTGCACAAGCGCACCAGCCGTCCATAATGGCTGCAACTCCAGCAAAGGTGCCACAAGCTCACACCACGCTGCTGACCAGTGTGCCTGTGGCACCTCCCGGCGAGGGGGGGAAAGACCCACCTTGTATGTGATTCCTTCGGAGAACAGCCCCACGCAGTGGTCTCCACGAAGTGGCCCTAGCGGAGCGGACACGCGTGCCCACGCCAGGGGAACCAGCACTCGCCAGGAGCAGACAGTTTGGTATGCTCCGGCGGCGCCTCCCGGCGAGGGCAACTCCGTTGAGGAGGCTCCCTTCGGGAGATCAGCCGCAGTGGGGACCTCTTAGCGATCAGCGCTGCGCAGGGTGTCAGCGCTGGCGGAGTCGATATCACGTGACCACCGGAGTCAAAAGCGTATTAGCACAATATATATAGATGAGCATCGAGACACTGGCTGCCACTGGTGCTTTTTTACCCACACACCGCTACAAGAGATGTCTGCACTCACAACTACGAATTTGGATGGAATTCTTCCCCTCATTGCCAGGGGAAAGGTCAGGGACATTTACCAGGTGGACGACGCCACGTTGTTGTTTGTCGCTACTGACCGTATTTCTGCTTACGATGTGATCATGGAGAACGGGATCGCCGACAAGGGCAAGATCTTGACCAGTCTCTCGGAGTTTTGGTTTGATTTCTTGGCGCTGTCTATCCCCAACCACTTGGTGGTTGCTGACGACGAGAAGCTCTTCTCCAGTCTCCCCAAGGAATTGCTGCAACCAAAATACAGAGAGCAGCTCGCTGGAAGAGCCCTCTTGGTGCGCAAGCTCAAGCTCATCCCCTTGGAGGTGATTGTGCGCGGGTACATCACCGGATCCGCGTGGAAGGAGTACAAGAAACTGCAGACCGTGCACTCGTTGCCAGTGCCCGCTGGCTTGAAGGAGAGCGAGGCTTTCCCTCAGGCCATCTTCACCCCATCGACCAAGGCCGACCAGGGCGAGCACGACGAGAACATTTCGCCGGAGCAAGCAGAAAAGCTTGTGGGGAAGGAGTTGTGCGACAAGGTGGCACAAAAGGCAATCGAGTTGTACACCAAGGCCAGAGACTACGCCAAGGAGAAGGGAATCATAATCGCAGACACAAAGTTCGAGTTTGGCTTGGACGCCCACGACAACTTGGTGCTTGTGGACGAGGTTTTGACCCCTGACTCGTCGCGGTTCTGGAACGCCGCTACATACAAGGTGGGTGAGTCGCAGGACTCCTATGACAAGCAGTTCTTGAGAGACTGGCTCACCAGCAACGGGCTCGCAGGCAAAGACGGCGTGGCCATGTCTGACGACATTGTGGAAAAGACAAGCGCAAAGTACATCGAGGCATACGAGGCTTTGACCGGAAAGACCTGGTAGGCTCCTAAAACACAGCTGTTCTCCCGAAGGGAGCCTCCTCAACGGAGTTGCCCCCCAGGAGCGCCGCCGGAGGCATACCAACCTGCCTGCTCCTGGCGAGTGCTGGTTTCCCTGGTGGGGGACTGTTCTACCGCCGCTTACATTGTTTTAATACTGCGTATATATGCTAATGACGATTTTTGCGAAGATAGAGCTCTTCGAACTCAGGCGTGTGTCTCTTTTCTAGACTCACTCGTTCGAGCTCGTCGGTGATGCGTGTTCTGTAGTTGTTTCCTGGCATGCGCGCTCCTTGTCCTACCGTAGTCTTGTATGTAGGCTCCTCGTAGTCATTATTTCTTGACTTGAGTGGCACTCGGTCTCCCATTTCTCGTGGTCCCTTTGGTTTGGCTCCTCCCAGAAATGAAAGTATAGTCGCCTGTTGCTGCTGTTGCTGCTGCTGTTGCTGCTGCTGCTCTGGGTATCTTTGTTTCTCCACTTTTTGCTGCTGGATCAAGAGCTGCTGCTGCATCTGCTGCTGCATCTGTAGCTGCATCTGCTGCACTTGCTGCTGGTGTAATGCGTTTTGTTTATGCTGGAGTTGCTGCTGGGCCTGCTGGGCCATTTGTTGTTTGAATTTGTCCATGATTTCTTTGAGTCTTGACTGTACTTCTTGTTCCACTACTAGTTTGAATTCTCGTTGGTATCCCAACCGTACTTCTTCTGCTTCCTGGTCCATGCTTTTCTTGCGGAGCTCGAATTCGTCCAAAAGTTCTTCTTCCACTTTCTTCTTGTGGGTGTTGAACTTTTTGAGCATCTGTTGGTATTCTTGTTCGAGGTCTCCCCGCTGTGTGAGCACTTTCCGTTCAAGCAGTCCTAAAAACGACTCCTTTTTCTTCAACTCCTCATTTTTTGTAAGCAATTGCTTTTGAAACTCGTTGAGCTGTTGTTGTCTCTCCTTGAGCTCCATCTCCTTGCGAAGAAACTTGATGGGGAGGTTTTCCAAGAGCTCAAAGCACGACGGCCGCGTCTCCGCATCCACAGTGATACATTCGTCAATGATCGACCGCAAGTGCACAGAGTAGTGCTGCTCCGAAATCGGCTTGTATGTGCCGATTTTGATCCGTGTTTGCAATTGCAAGTGTGTTTTGGCTTGGAACGGTGGCTGGAGCGTGCACAACTCATAGAGGACACATCCAAGCGACCAGATGTCACATACAGGCAGATACGGCTGGTCCATTAAAACCTCGGGAGACATGTAGTACGGCGTGCCTACGTACGTTTTGGCGAAATCGCTCTGAGACGTGAGCATTTTCGCAAGCCCAAAGTCACCCAACTTGATCTGGGTGTCGCTCTGGTTGAGGAGAAAGATGTTGTCAGGCTTGATGTCACGGTGGATGATGACGGTTTCCGAGTTTATGGGCGGCTCGCGCGGTGCCCTAGACTCGCCCACAGACCCGTCTGTGGCCGTGAACAAGTCCACCTTGGCTGCATCCTCCCCGTAGTGGCAGCGGTACAACGCAAGCAACGTTTGCACGAGCACGTGCCACACAAACTCCTCGGGCACCACCTCCTTGTTCTTCTTGAAAGTGGAAATTACCGATGCCAAATCGCCTCCATCACAGTACTCCATATAAATGTGAATCACCTTCTTCTCGGTGAGATGCTCGTGGGCGTAGTAACGCACAATATTAGGGTGCTTGAGCTCTCTGAGAATCCGAAGCTCCGAGATAAGCTGGTTGCGTTCCTGCGCATTCATCGAGTTGTACTCAATCTCCTTACGAACATGGTAGGTGCCGTCGGCCCTGAGACGTACCCGCCGCACAATGCCGTAAGACCCCCTTCCTATCACCTCGAGAGGCTCGTACTCGTCTCCTATGGTCATCGCTGTGTCCGACCGGGTGGGGATAATGGGAGAGAGTTTGCAAGTCTGCACACTTAAAGCAGAGTCCGGCACAACAAGAAAAGACAGAACAGCCGGTCCACTCTCGTACTACTGCTCTTAACACTAATAACGGTACACTTAGCAAGAAGATGAAAAGACACTTTGCCAGGGCTTTCTATTTTGGGGTACCTGGAAAATTTACTTTCTCGCTGTTGCTACTCTTTCCAGATCCGTCTATATTTTTTTGTGATCCTGTTTTTACCGCCCGGTTTCCTGCTCACGGCTGAAGACTTTCTGATTGTCCTGCTTACGCTGGAATGGCTTGTGTCCGCTGCGTTGCGGCGGTACGGCCCTGGGTCTCCATGTGCCACGGCTCATTGCGCTGGACTGCTGCGATTTGCTTTGTTTACCTTTTGGCCAAAATGCGAAGCTGCGTTTTCGCTGCTGCTTATCAACCAGGGCTCATACTGGCTGCAAATATGTCCCTGCTGCTTCAACCGCAGTGCTCCGACCCGCGCCCCCCACTGAACCCCATGGGAAGGTTCCCTTCGAGAGCCCCACACAGGGCGGATAAGTGTGCTCCCGGCAGGGGGAAGCAGCACTCACCAGGAGCAGGTGGGCTGGGATGCCTCCGGCGGCGCTCCCGCGGGGCAACTCCGTTGAGGGGCCTCCCTTCGGGAGAACAGCTCCACGCAGTGGTCTCCACGAAGTGGCCCTAGCGGAGCGGACGCGCGTGCCCCCGGCAGGAGAACCAACACTTGCCAGGAAAAGGGACTGGCGTGCCTCCGGCGGCGCTCCCGCGGGGCAACTCCGTTGGGGAGGCTCCCTTCGGGAGTACGTAGCCCACGAAAGTGATACAGAACGTGCTGCGGGTTATGGTGCCTACAATGTGCCTATGGCTCAGTATAGCTGATGCCTATTTTCTGTATTCCTGAAACACAAGCAGTGCTCAGCACGTTGTGATTTTATATGTAGTGAGTATCGTCAGAAGACGTGGCCCGCTATCGACCAAGTACCCTAATCAGATGTAATCCTCGCCTGGAGGCACCACAAGAAACACCGCACCGAGCGCTGGCACTACCACTAGTACTCCAATGGCACACAGCACGCTCGGACTATACGAAGTAGGACTCCTCGTGGAAGTTTAAGCCATTCTCTCTGGCCCAGAGTCCTGTGTTTCTCACCAATTGACTTGGTCCCGCAGAAACCACCCAGCAGTTGTTATCTGGCACTCTTGTTGAGGACAGTGTGCCGCCTGTTTGCAAGTCGTTGCCGTATTTGTCCACAGGCACGTTCTTGCAGCACACAAACGTATGGTTGTCTAATTCGATTGGCCCCAGACACTGTGTGAAGTTGCTTTCATTGTGGCACCATTGGCGATACCGGTGGTTCAACGTGGGTCTTCCCTTGTAGATTTTGTTGGTGAGGTTGAGTTTTAGGAGCGTCCGCTTGTATGCGTTCGAGTAGAACTTTGGCGTTTCGGGCGGTATCTCGAATGCGCTTGATGACACTGACGACCGCGACGATTTTCTTGACATCAGACCTACCCTCGACGAAGTCTCTAGTAACGGAGATAATTCTGTTCTTCCTCTGTCCAAATCTTGATGGGAATTTTCGGATTCTGCGGGGATGTCTTCTCCCACCGCCTCACATCCGTCGTTATCAGCATCCGAATCGCTCTCGTCACCTATCTCTATCTCTACGCCCTCGCGATCACTATCCTCACCGTCACCACCGTCGCCCTCTAGATCGGCCAACACCTCGTTGTGGTTGTAGTTGCCGGTGACAAAGATCTCGAAATCGTCGCCCTGGATGTAGTCACTAAAGTGCGAGAGCACAACAATGTCCTTGAAATCGCGTACCACCCACACAACTTTCACTGGGTGTCCGTGGTAGTTCATTACCCTCATAAGTGGGATTGCAAATGCAACCGCCGATCCGCCAACAACGATGAGCGCTCTATTGATCTCAACCGTGAGGTTGGCAATTGAAAACGGCCGTGGCACGCGTTCTGGCCGGTTACCACTCTCACCTGCCCGCAACCGAGCCGAGGGCTCAGGTTTCCGCCCTATAAACAAAAGATGCGGGTCGTACGCCCCGGTTATGAAGTATTTTGTGTCGTTAGTTAACTGAAACGCTCCCCGTTTCACGACGAGCTTCTGGTACTGGTCCAGGGGTAAGCCCACGAGCGTGTATGGGTGGTAGTTGGGTATGAGCTGTCCGAACACTCGGGCAACAATGTTGGGCTCATACCGTGCCATTCTTATGTGAGCCGCAGGTTGTTCCGGCTGGACACTAAGAGCCTCACGTGGGAACTCAACAATGGACATACTGGGCAGAACGTCAATCACTTGCACGTCTGTCTTGTATTTGGTGACTCGCGTGAGCCAGATACGGTAAATGATCTGGCCCACCAAGACACACACATTTGCCGCAGTGTAGGGAGTAATTTTAGTGGGCCGAGCATGGAACTGAAGCGCAATCACAATCACCCACAGCCACACGTAGTGGTTGATGTAAAACACCTTGTACCAGCGCATGCGGAACGACGACACCGAGGTGATGATAATGACTAAGAACCCAAAGAGCGAAACCCACCCGTACAAATTGGCCACCTTGTATGCCTTAAACCACGTTCCGTTCTTGTGCATATACCCGAGGTAGAGAGAGACGTGGGCAAACAGTTGCAAGATGACGATCCGCGCGATCCACTTGTGGATCGGAAGAAGCGCCAAATACAACACCTTTGGGAGTGGGCTTGGCCGGATCGTGAGGAAAAGAATTGTAGGGAGACACACCGCCGGAATCTTGCCCAAACGTGACGCTAAATAGATCATATCGCCATTATTTATATCCAGAAGCAGAAGTGTGCTTAACACCGCAAGCCAGAAGCCTAGCTGCACGATGGCGGTTTGGTGATAAAAGAGCCACGACAGCACGCTCCTGAAGGCGCGCGTGCGGTGAAGAAGAAGCCATCGTCCCAAACTCAACCGACTCCAAAAACCCAACACCTTAGCAGAACGGTGCGACAACACCGTCCAAACTGGCACCCCGATAATCACGATGCTAGCTATTACTAAGCTCCCAACTAGTCCATACCAATCAGTGACCCGCCGACGGGCAGCGGACGTCTCAGGAGTCTTACCCGTTGGATAGTGGAATGGGGGTATAATTGAGCTGATATTGAGCATTATACCTCTGTCAGACAAGGCAGCAGAGAAGTAGATTACTCCGCTTTCTGGGGATGCGCGCCCATTTTATACTCGGGCTGCTCCGGAAATGAAAAAAAAAAAGTTATCTGATCCATCAGATAAAAAATTTCGGGTGTGTAGCCACACTATGGCCAGGCCACTGAGCGCCTACAGCAACATGTGGTCGTTTTGTCCCTTTTTGAAGACACGTGTCGAGAAGGTAACCTGGAAATGTCTCCAAGTAGAGGCGACTTTACCGAACGAGGCTTCGAAGAGATTTTACCTTCACTTCCCTGCCACATGGAACTGCTGAGAGTCAACAGGTCTAGGATCTCAGGTGGTGCCAGCGAGCGCTGTTACCCCTCTGTTCTTAGCAATCGATTGTTTGCGGTGCACAATTATCTGCAGAGCAGCGGGCTCTATTGCGAAGCTGGCGTACGGCGCGCGACGCAGCACAGGCCATGCGCCACAACTGGTGTGCGGTAACCTGGTAACGCTGTGCCAAACACCCGGAACGGCCACAGCGGGCACGGGATGCACTTGCTGGCGTGCCAGTAGTGCGGCTCCCATTCCTCGCGCCGTAATGGCCGCGCACGCCGGCTATTTTCCAAGTGACAGCTGCGGGTTCGCGCTTATCTCTCCGAATCAGGCACTTTTCACGTTCGGCAGTTTTCACGCTCTGCGGTTGCAACTTTCTCGGACTCGCTTAGTGCTGAAACTTCGAGCGTCGCTGCCACTAGAACCGTTTGAGCAAGCAGTCTTCAGAGAACAGCCCCATGCAGTGGCCTCCACGGAGTGGCCCAAGCGGAGCGAACTCCGTACCCCCGGCAGGGCCATTAGCGCCAGCCAGGAGCACACGGGCCGTGGTGCCTCCGGCGGGATGCAACCCTGTTGAGCAAGCACCCCCCATAAGACCAGCCCCAAAAGGGCCATGACCAGAGTAGGGTGTATTGCATGCCCCGGGCGAGGCTCCCAGGACGTAGCAGTGGAGGGTGCCTCCGGCGGCGCCTCCCGGCGAGAACAACTCCGTTGAGGAGGCTCCTTTCGGAGAGCGACTGGCCAAGCCTCTACGATTCCGCCAATGGCGAGGGAATGGTGCTCCCGTGGTGTGTCTATTCCTATATGCTAGTAGTTTGGTCCCTTGCGTTTCGTACTTGCGCTTGCCTTTCGCGACATGAGCACACCCAGTCGCGTTGGCGCTTGTGGGACGCTTCCTCCTCTTGCTGCTGCGTACGGTGAATTGAACGGCGTGTGACTCGGCACTTGTGCGTTTTTCTTACCCTTTTTGCTTGTGAGAACCCCCAGCCGCGACGGTTTTCGAATGCCTCCGTCGCTTTGGCCCTTTTTTGTGTCCTTTTTGAGTCGTCCGCGCAAATTCACGTCGTGGGTCGGGCTTGTGTAGTCGCGGCTGTTTTTCTCAAAGTCCTTGGGGTTGTTGCGTGGGAAACTTGGCACTCCTCCGCGGCTGTTTTTGATCCGTGAGTTTGTGCTTCCCGAACTGTGCTTGCCGTTACCCCCGTTGTAACTACTGGTGTTGTAGCTGCTTTTGTTGAAGTTCTGGCCGCCGTTATTGTAGCTGCTGTTGCTGCCGTAGCCGTTATTGTAGCCACTGGCTCCGTAGCTACTAGCTCCGTAGCTACTAGCTCCGTAGCCACTACTGCCGTATCCACTTCCGTAGCCGCGGGATGCTCCCTGCTGCTTCCTCACACGCGCGTAGTACAATTCACGCAACTGACGCGGCAAGTTGGCCCCGCTGAACGCGCTTCCGGTCTGGTTGGGCACCCGTGACAGCCGCGGCTCTCCACACTCGTCACCGTAGTGAGTGTTGTCGCCGCAGTTGTAGCAGTATATTACAGGCAAAACCGGGTCCTCCGCATCGCTCGCGAGCTCCCGGGGGGGCAACGTCAAGTACGAGCGCCAGATGTTCGGGCACCGGTCATCGCCGTGGCTAAATGTGTCGCACAGCTTGCAGTACTCGCGCTTCTTCTGCTTGTTTGTGCAGTTTGATGCTATGTGGCCCTTTTGCCCGCACCGTGAGCAAATCATCGTTGTTGGGCACTGCGTTTCGTAGTGGTCGCCCACCACTCCGCACTTGTGGCACACCACCGTCTTGCACTTGGCTCGGATGTGTCCTCGTTTGTGGCAGTTGGCACAGAGTGGCCCCAAGCTTTGTGCAGAGTTGATCGTCTGGCCCAGCCCTGGGTCGGTTACGCCGAAGTACCGCCCTTCTCCACGAAGCTCGATGAGCTCATCTGCGTTGTCGTTGACCTGGTCGAACGACAAGGACGTGGTGACTGTGGGCCCGTCGTCGCGTGGTCCAGGCGTGCCGTTCTCGGAAGGCGTTTCCGCGCGCTTCTGCTGAACGGTGGGCTTTGACGGTAGCACAGGCGCTGCCTTGGTATCTACAGTGATGGTCGACATTCTCCGTGTGTGCTGAGAGGCGTCACAAGAGGCACCGGAGACTGCCTTGTGTAGGCGCCGGCACAGAAAAACGAGATGCCACTGTCGTGACACAAAATCGCGCCTACAAAAATGGCTGCAAACGGTAGCGCTCCACTCGGAATTGCTGTTCTCTCCACCATAGAGCACCTCTCCCGAGGGAAGTCATCTAAAGGAGTGTCCCCAAGAAGTGCCACTGAAGTCATATTTTACTCTGTGTCTTCGGGGCAGCTAAAGGGTGTAAGGGTGTAAGGGTGAGCACGCTCTGCTCGGGGCCACTCTGTAGGGCCTACTGCGGGGGCTATTCTCCTGAAAGGAGGTTCGTAAACGGAGCCGAACCAGCCAGCAGGAGTCCCCGGAGGTACTTAAATGGTGTATCTGGATTATGGTGCGAGGTGTGCATCCGCTCCGCTCGGGCCACTCCGTGGGGGCCAATGCGTGGTGCTGTTCTCCCGAAGGGAGGCTCCTCAACGGAGTTGCCCCGCGGGAGCGCCGCCGGAAGCACCGCCGCCCCTACTTCTGACCAGTGTAGGGCCCTGCCAGGGGCAATCGCGTCCGCTCCGCTCGGGCCACTTCGTGGAGACCACTGCGTGGAGCTGTTCTCCGAAGGACAGGTGCGCAGGGAGTGGCTGACAGGTGCAGACCGCTGCCCTGGTTGCTCTCTGGCAACACCCGTTTGGCTATAGCGGCAGGTGTGATGGACAAGCCAGGTTGCCTTCGGAGAACAGCCCCACGCAGTGGTCTCCACGAAGTGGCCCGCGCGGAGCGGATGCGCGAGCCCCCGGCAGGGGTACGAGTAGTCCACTGGGCTCGCGTGAGGAAACAACAGGGGAGGGTCTCTACGCTGCGTCAGGCGCTCAGTGATAAATTTATATTGCAGTTACGGATACTTGAGCGGCACCAGCTCCAGAGATCCCGCTAGTGCGGGCTAGATACTCTGGTGTGCTCATTCATTACGTTCATATATACGGCAGGCCACTTGTGGGCGCTTTTCTCTCCCCCCATTGTCGGCGACTTCGAGCTACAGACGCTCACAAGACACCTCTCACTACGTGCTGCTGGACCTGGCCCTCGACGGAGTCTGGGTTACCGGCGACGTTTATCAGCGACTTGAGGTATTCCTGGTGGGTGAGGGCTGCGAACAAGTAGCACGCACTGGAAACCGTGAATAAGGCCGCAGGCACAAGCAAAGAGGTGACCATCACCACACATGACAACCACTGGATGACTGCCATCAATAAGTAGAACCCGCACCGCGGCCAGTTCTCGTCAAAGTTCCGGATAAACCCGGTGAAAGTGTCGGTCAAGGGGCAGATGCGCAACAAAAAGGGTACTTCCACAAAAAGAACAACAACCCCTTGCACAATACATATGATGGAGAATACAATCACAGTGCTCACATGGAAGATATTGGCCACCCCCAATCCAAGACATACAAAGATGTTAAGGATGCTGATCCATTGGCCATAGAGTGAAAAGTTTTTCTTTTTGAAATCGTCCAGCAACCCTCCAAAGATGTTGCCGAGTATCGTTTGACCCAACGCCATGGTAAATTTGTTGTGTGTGAGGAGTGTGGGGCGTTTCTAACTAAGAGCGCAAAGTGGTGTCAAATATTTGTTTATGCTGGCGTGGTATGCAGGCGCCAACGTGTTAGCGTGTGAACAGCGTGCGCCTCCTCGCTGGTGCTGTTAGCTGTGCCTATGGGACTCTTCACATTTGGTGTACCCAAGCGAACTTCTATCCCCTCCTGACCTGGGGGACGAGGACCTCGGAGCTATAAAGGAGGCAATTGAGGGCGCTCGTGAACTTTATCGGTGGTCGGCCCGGCTGCGCAGCCGCTGGCGCAGAGTTGCGACTGCGAGGCTGCGAAAATCTGCTGTCACACTCTCTCCAGTTGCAGCTACTCTTATTTGCCCGAAGGGCCACCTCAACGTAGTTTCCCCGCGGGAGCGCCGCCGGAGGCACCCAGTCTACTGGACTGCTTGTAGCCCTGCCGGGGGCACGCGCGTCTGCTCCGCTCGGGCCACTCCGTGGAGGCCACTGCGTGGGGCTGTTCTCCCGAAGGGAGGCACCTCAACGGAGTTGCCCCGCGGGAGCGCCGCCGGAAGCATCTTCCTCTATGGGGGAACCTGTAGTTGGTAGCACGTGCTTCTGCCATCCCCCCCTGGGGACAGTGAAGGTAATGGAGGGCAGGAGCGCTGCCCTACGAGGTGTCCTGCACAGCAGCGCATCGGGCACTTTTCAGGCGATGCCAGCGGCGCTACTACGGGAGTATCGTGGGTGGTACACTATGGGTAAGGAAATCGTGATTGGGCTTGTAGGAAAGCCTTCCTCTGGGAAGTCCACCACGTTGAACAGTTTGACAGACGCAAATGCCAAAGTGGGCGCATTTCCCTTCACCACAATCGACCCGAACAAGGCCACCGGTTATCTCGAGGTCGATTGTGCGTGCGCTCGATTCGGGAAGCAGTCTCTTTGTAAGCCTAACTACGGCTATTGCCGATCTGGAAAGCGTGGAGTGCCGATAATGTTACTAGACGTGGCCGGATTGGTCCCCAACGCACACTTGGGCCGTGGTTTAGGTAACAAGTTTCTAGGCGATCTCACGGAGGCCGACTGTTTGATTCACATTGTAGACGCCAGCGGCACCACTAACGCCGAGGGCAAGGCCACACGCGGTTATGATCCTCTCCAGGACATTGAGTGGCTCCAGGACGAAATCTACCAGTGGATTTTGGGCAATTTGATGGAGCGCTGGGGGTCTGTGGTGCGCAGACACACGGCCACCAAGTCCACTAATTTGGAGACTCTTCGGGCGCAGCTCGGTGGTTATTCCGCCAGCAAAAAGTTGGTGGCGCAGGCGCTCGACTTGGTGCCCAAAGTCGGGCCGTTACAGGAATGGAGCAACGAGACCGTGGGCGAAGTTGTGCGGGCGTTTATGCGGGTGAAGTTCCCGACTGTGTTGGCGCTCAACAAGATGGACCACCCGGACGCAGACAAAAACGTGTCCAAGATCATCTTGCAACACCCAGAACTGAAGTGCGTGTTGACGCTGTCTATAACCGAGGTGTTCCTCCGCAAATTGGCGAACCAAAAGTACATAAAGTACGAGACAGGAACTGAGTTCGTGGACACCAAGGACGACCTCCCCGACGACCCAGAATTGAAGCCGTTGGACGACAAGATCCGCACCCGCATCGAAAACATCCGTGATTTGGTGCTATACCGGTTTGGATCCACAGGCGTGGTACAGCTCCTCCAGGCGGCAGCTGATGTATTGCAGCTCGTGCCTGTGTTCCCGGTAAGAAACATCAACAATTTCACTGGCGGATCGGGGAACAACGTGTTCCGCGACTGCGTCTTGGTGAAAAAGGGGACGCCGGTGGCAGCGGTGGCCCGTAAAATTATGGGCGATGTGACCATTGCCATGATCGAGGGTGTGGGCGGTGCCCGAGTGAGTGAGGACGACACCGTCGACAAGGGCAAAAATGACATTTTGTCGTTCAAGCTAGCGCCTGGCGGTGGCTAGTACTGTTTACCCTAGCAGGTCACCATCACTCTACCGAGTCGTGGGTGCTTTTGGCGGCTACAGCCTCCACTCGTCGGGAGGACAGCTCTCAGAAGGACCACCGAGTCGTGGGAGCCTCCGGCGGCGCCCCCGCGGGGCAACTCCGTTGAGGAACCTCCCTTCGGGAGAACAGTTCCACGCAGTGGCCCAAGCGGAGCGGACGCAAACCTCGTGCAGAGGGCCGCCCATGCGGTCACAGGAGAGGGTGCATATGCTTCCGCCTGATCGTTTTTACGTCACACCTAATTTTCTACACCTCGTAGTCACCAGCAGTGGCCAAGATGAAGATTCTCGCGCTGTGGCTAGCTGTAAGCTACCTCGCCAAGTACGGCGCCGCTAATAAAACTATAGACAGGCAATATTGTAGGCTACAAACAGAGTTTGCTGGCAAGAACATCGAGTATACCTAGGAGAAGCAACGATGCGTTCTGATTTATGGCTGGAATTGTAGCTTACAGATGGAACACTCGCCTGGGTGTGTGCTTGCAAGATTTGCACCCATATCCGCGCCCGGCATTCGAATTTTTTTATCTAAAAAATCTACCGCGCAAAAAGCAACCCCTCCCTTCTTCTGCCCCACAAGCACATTTTCCTTTCACTACACATTGTGATACACTGTGATGGCTTTAATATCTTCTGAGACGTTGTCGGATGAAACCACGCAGAAATTGCAGAAGGTTATCGACGCAATCCCGCAAATAATAGGCAAATTGGATAACCCTGAGTACGATGAGATCTTTGGGTACCGAATCAACACCAGCGACAAGGCTGGAGTCAACGAGCCCGTGCGCAACGAAATCTTATACAAGTACTTGAAGGCCAGTGAATTAGACGTAGACAAAACCATCGAGCGGTTGGTCAAGTCGTTGAACTGGAGAAACGAGTTCCGGCCCTTGAGCGCCGCCTACGCAGAGAAATTCGACCTGGAATTAGACACTCTAGGAGTTATCACCGTGTTTCCTGAGTCCCCCGACAAGGGGAAAGAGAATCTTTCTGTAGTTACGTGGAACATTTACGCCAATATCAAGTCGCCGAAGAAATTGTTTCAGCAGTACGGAGGAGAGGCGACGTCGGACGAGCTCGGATCAGATGCTGCGAATGCACACTCGGATCCACCAGCCAAATCGCCCAAGCAGCCAAAATTGCCCGGATCGCCGTTCCTCCGGTGGAGAATCGGACTCATGGAAAGATCGCTTCTGAAGGTGGACTTTACAAGCACTAACAACAACAAGATTGCGCAGATCCATGACTACAACAATGTGTCGATGTTCCGCATGGATCCAGGGGTCAAGGCAGCCACCAAGGAAATCATCACAATTTTCACTGACAACTACCCGGAATTGCTCTCGGTGAAGTTTTTCGCGAACGTGCCGACTCTCATGAGCTGGATGTTTGCTGCAGTGAGAGCATTGGGAGTTGTAAGTGCAGAGACCGCCAAAAAGTTTCAGGTGTTGAATTCCGGTGACGTTTCTGCGTGGTTCCCCAAGCTGAAGTTGCCCAAGCAGTATGGCGGGCAAGAGGGAAAGGAGGCCTTGGTTGAGTTGGAAAAGGCCACCACTTTCACAGCGCCCGCGTACGGGCATATATTGCTACAGAAACGGGACAGAGAGACTACAGAGGCAGCTGAGAGTAGTGAGAAGCCTGCCGCGACTGAGAAAGTGGAGCCCACTACAGCCACCACTGGAAACGCGCTTGCCTAGGCGATAATATACATTAATATGACAACAGTAGGAATTGTAGCTACAACAAGCACAAGCAATATCGCGCTCGACCGGGTTCTGATCAACGTAGCCATGAGGATCCACACCAGTCGGGGGACATCGCCAGCACCTTCAGAAAGGGCACGGCTTGCCAGTCGAGATCATATAGAGAGATTATGTGCAGGGCAATATGATAATGAGACATATGAGAAATGAGCTGGAACGTCACGGCCCTTGCCACCAGCAACCTTCTGTACGGCATGTCTCACTACAGCGTGTTGGGATTGACGCCAGCGGCCACGCTGGCGGATGTCAAAAAGTCTTACAAACGGCTAGCGATCAAGTACCACCCGGACAAGTCGCAGGACCCAAAGCATCACGAGATGTTCGTGGAGATCAAGAACGCATACGAGACGCTCATCGATCCTGCTACCCGGAGCAAGTATGACCGCGAGAATAACATATACGCGTCTAGAACATCTTATTCTCCTGGTGATATCGGTTCGCCGGCTGCACGAGCCGCGGCAGCGGCGGCAGCAGCAGCAGCATCAGCTGGCGCCGGGGGTCCAGGTTCCTTCACTACGAGCTACAGTAACGGCACGTCCTCCACAACGTACACATTTTCCACTAACGACATGAGAAGTGGCGGTGGGTCGCACAGTTACGCCGATTTCTTCCTGCGGTTTGCCGCTAGTGACTCATACAGTCGCGGGCAGGCCAGAGCAGAACGAGAGCGGGAAATGGCTGAGAAATTGATGCGGCAGCAACAGGAGGCTGCGCGGCGTGAAGTGGAACAGAGGCTCAGGCGAGAGGCCCAGATACATGAAATGCGTGAGCAGGCTCGAAGGTTACGCGAGCAACAGCAGCGTGAAATGGAGCGTCAACAGCAAGCGCGTAGAACCAAGCTGGCGGAGTATGAGGCCCAGAAGCATGCTGCGTACCGCTCTGCTCACAGACAGGGATCTTCTGTGGATCCAATCGTGTTGAGCGACGATGAGGATGAGTTTGAGGGTGCAGGTCCAGCCCAAGCAGCTCCCGAACGCAGATATGAGGGCAGATCGGAGGGGACGAGTGCCAAACTGTTCAGCGGGCACCACAACCCAGACCAGACACCTTTGAAACACACTCTGCAATCTGATCTGGCCTCTGGTAGCGATATAGAAGTTACTGCGGAAAAAATTGTGGAAAATACCTCGGACTCGTCTGACGCCTCCAACGAAAACGCCTCTGACGGTATTGACGGTTCTGAAGAGTACCTAGATGCCGCAGACGACGAGACTTTCGGCTCTGGAGGTACGGTTCGGGACGCCAATGGATTTTTGCGGAGCTTCCCACACCCCGGTGGGTCCGTGAACGGCGTATACTCGGGGGATGGGTTATACTCGATGTTGGATAACTTCTTATCGCAGAGCGAAATGAAAATCAGAGAGCGCCAGCAGCCACCTCTCTTCAAGAAATACAAGGAGGCGGTTGCATCGGGGAGCAACAGCAGCAGTGGCAATGGCAGCAGATCTCCGAGGCGGTTCCCGCAGCACACGTCTCCAATGGCCAATGAGAGCCACGTGCGTGGAGGGAACGCCCACAAAAGAGCCAAGATTGGGGCGTTTGACGACTTGGCAGGGATTTCAGAAACGTTGCAAAATGTCGAGGAAGTTGGCGACCAGCCGCTCACAGATTTACTTGACAGCTTACCGCGGGACGACGAGGATGTCGCAGGCTCTACGGCGAGGCTGTTGCTGCCTAAGCGGAGAGTAGCGTCTGAAAATAGAGGAGCGCACGGGAACAAACGAGCCAAGTACGAGTTTGTTGGGGGCAGCAGCAACCGAAGTGGCGGCGATGCAGATATGCTTCACCGGCCCGTCAACGGTACAAGCTACAAAGCGCATTCGACATTCCAGTACAGTATGCAAGACTTTGGAGCAAATCCAGGAATCTTGGAGATACGAGCACCAGCGGTACCGAACTTACGGAGCATAACAAGTACGGACTTTGCAGTGTCGGTAATGCGAAAGTACCAACAGGAGTACCTGGAGTTTCTGAAGGCAGTGCTCCAGTACCAGTACGATCGCACACGTAAAGATGAAGAGCTCGCAGATAAAATATACCTGCGCGCACACCACAACGTGTACAGTCAGTGCGTTCAACAAGACGCGGTGGTGGCACAGCGGTACCTGAAAGCGGTGGCGGACAATGCCCGCTTGTACAAAGAGTTCCAGCTGCTTTTCCGGGCAGGTAGGATATAGGAATTTTATAGATTACGGATTGTTTGTAGCTATGGTTGATACCAAAAACCACTCCCCTCTACCCAAAACCGTGCGGCCTACCCGCTTCACGGGTAAGCTTGACGGGTGGAGATTTTGCAGCCATCAAAAAAGCACCCGCACGGAAAAAAACAACCTGCGTCTCTGCAGCCACGCACGAGTTCCTGCACGAACTCCAAGCACGCGTGGAAGACCACCGCGGTGATATTTTTTTTTTTGTTGTTGCACTCGTGTTGCAAAAACCCCACTTGGTAGCCTTCTTTGCACCCTCTTCTGGCTCCGTACTTTCACTATGAACAGGAACCGTCAGATTTTGTTGGTGGCCGGATTGGTCTTCCATTTCTTCTACCTCTGGTCCATTTTCGACATCTATTTTGTGCTGCCTCTTGTCCATGGTATGCAGCATCAAAAGTCTACCACCACGCCTCCAGCCAAGCGTTTATTTCTTATCGTTGGTGACGGGCTTCGGGCTGACAAGACGTTCCAAAAGCTCACACACCCAACAACAGGTCGCGAGGAGTATCTTGCCCCATACTTGCGCAGTCTCGTGGAAACGGAGGCGTCCTGGGGGATATCCAACACCCGAATGCCCACTGAGTCGCGTCCGGGCCATGTGGCGATGATTGCTGGCTTCTACGAGGATGTTTCTGCTGTGACAAAGGGCTGGAAGGAAAATCCAGTGGATTTCGACTCTTTTTTCAACCAGTCAACCCACACATATTCGTTTGGACTGCCAGATATCTTACCCATGTTTGCCTACGGAGACAACGTAGTTCCAGGCAGAATTGACGTGTGCATGTATGGCCATGAGTTTGAGGATTTCACCCAATCTTCCATTGAGTTGGACTCATTTGTTTTCCGCCACTTTGACGAGTTGATGCTCAACCTGACAATCAACTCTACCCTCCACGACGAGTTGCACCGTGACGGAAACGTCTTTTTCTTGCATCTTTTGGGTCCAGACACCGCGGGCCACGCATATAGACCTTATTCCGCCGAGTACTACGATAATATCAAGTATATTGACACCAAATTGGCCGAATTGGTGCCACGGATCAACAAGTTCTTTGGCGACGATAAAACTGCGTTCGTGTTCACCGCGGACCACGGCATGTCTGATTTCGGTGCTCACGGTGATGGCCATCCAAACAACACCAGAACCCCGCTCATCGCATGGGGTGCCGGGGTCAACAAGCCGCAAAAATTGACCAACTTACCAGGCAGGGACTACGTGGCTCAGAAAAGAAAACAGGACCCAGTAAACTCCGGATTCGAAGCAGATTACTTCGACACTTGGGGTTTTGACCACTTGGTAAGAAATGATGTCAAGCAGGCTGATATCGCACCGTTAATGGCATATCTCATTGGAGCTAACTACCCATCAAACTCGGTGGGAGAATTACCCTTGCTGTACATTGACGCAGACCCACTTACCAAAATCAAGGCGTTGTACAAGAATGCATTAGGTATAGTAGAACAGTACAAAGTGAAAGAAGTGGAAGTATTCAACCACCAGTTCAATTTTAAGCCTTATGACCCGTTCCAAAAGACATCAGTGGAAGAGTACAAGACTGAAATCGAAAATCTCATCCATCGGCTCGAAAATGGTAGCGGCGACGAAGAAGAAGAAATCAACCCGATATTTTTCGAAAAGTTGGCTATTTCATTATCTGAAGAGTTGATGAAAACAGCATTGGATGGATTGACGTATTTACAAACATACAACTGGCTTCTTTTGAGGTCGATAGTTACGCTTGGATTCATTGGATGGATCATTTACTCATTCTCTATATTTTTGAAGATCTTTGTTTTGAATGAGGAGGAACAAACAAATACTACAGAGGTTCAAAAGCAAGAGAAGAATGAAAAATCCAACCCCCTTTCATTACTAAATGTGAGTTTTGGAACCATTGCCCTCTCCATCAATTACATACTCTTCTACCAGGGCTCCCCATTCAACTACTACATGTATGCATTGTTCCCTTTGTTTTTCTGGTACAATATAATTAGCGAGAAACACCTTTTATCGAAAGGTTTGGACGTGTTTCTTTATGGGATTACCCCAGCTACAAAAGTTTTCATCGTCATGTCCTTTATTGGTATGTATGAGGGAATTGTTTACGGGTTTTTTGAAAGAATCATGTTCTCAGTCATATTTGTGTTGATTGGATTATATCCACTGCTTATTTCCAATGAAAAGGCCTTTGGTACGGTGACTTTGCTCCAAAAATTGTTGTGGTTTATCAGTTGTTTGAGTATGTGCATATTTACCAATTTGGATCCTGTGAAAGTGGAAGATTTGAATCAAATCAATGCCGGCACAGTTTTAGCACTAGCGGTTGGTGTATTGGGCACCTCACTTGTATACCCGACAATTACGGAACAGTTCAATTTGGTGCTTGTTTTCTTGCAGCATGTATGTATTGTTGCTATTTCATACGCCACCAACGTCTCTGCCGCGTCTCTCCAGGCTAGGGATGGATTACCCTTGCATTCACAAATACTTGGATGGGCGATATTCATCATTTCGCTCATTGTGATTCCTCTCTTGTACACCTTGAAACCTTCGAAGGACTACAAGTTTAGAATGTTGATCATATATTTGACCTTTGTTCCCACATTTGTCATCTTGACCATTTCGTTCGAGTTATTGTTTTACGTGGGGTATTCGTTAGTGTTGGTACAATGGTTGGTTATTGAACAGGCGCTTAGAAACTCGCACCATGTAACCAAGGCTGGTAGCCTCGACAAAAGGGTTAAGGGCCACTGGTTGCAGGTGATCAGAATTACAATCATTGGGTTCTTCTTCCTCCAGTTTGCATTCTTTGGTACAGGTAATGTGTCATCCATTTCATCCTTCTCCTTAGACTCGGTTTACCGCTTGGTACCGATCTTCGATCCGTTTGCCATGGGTGCTCTTTTGATGTTGAAGTTGATCATCCCATATGTATTGCTTTCCACGTGTCTCGGCATTATGAACCACCAGTTGGACATCAAAAAGTTTACAATTTCCACATTGATCATCTCCACGAGCGACTTTTTGTCTCTCAACTTTTTCTTCTTGGTAAGAACAGAGGGTTCGTGGCTAGATATTGGCGTTAGTATCTCCAACTACTGTCTTGCGATTCTATCGTCATTATTCATGTTAATTTTGGAGGTGGTGAGCTCGGTTTTGCTCCGCGGCGTGGAAATCCACCACTTCCCAAGAGAGGTGGATGGAATAGAGATTAAAGAAAGCTTGATCCATGACGAAAAGCCGATCGCAGCTAGAGTTAGAAGAAGAAGAAAGGACTAGCTAGGATATCTAGACAAAAACAAAAACAAAAAATAGGACATAGAATATATTATGACTCCATGTAGAGGAGGTGCCACCAGCAGGTGCCTGTTTTAGTGCTATCACCAGCTGGTGCCACCATTGGTACTCACCCAAACGTTGGTGGTGGAGACGTTTTGCAGCCGTAAATCCTGCACTCTGCGTAATGACTCAAACTTTTTTAGATGCACTTTATACGCAGAGTAAAAGTTTCATAAGTCAGTTCCCCGTCAGTTCCCCGTCAGTTCCTACGCTCATTTCCCAAGATGCCCTCCTCCAGAGCCACAACTACCGGTCGTCATGTGCTCATGATTGATAACTATGACTCGTTCACCTGGAACTTGTACCAGTTTTTGTACCAGTCGCCCAAGTGCAGCAAGGTGAGCGTTTTCAGAAACGACCAGATCGATATAGAAACGATAGAAAACTCTATCAAACCAGACATAATCTTTATCTCTCCCGGTCCAGGTCACCCCAAGACCGATCTGGGTGTTTCCAGAGACTGTATCCGCCATTTTAAGGGCAAACTCCCCATTTTTGGGGTGTGTATGGGTCAGCAGTGTATTTTCGACGTATTTGGAGGAGATGTGGATTACGCGGGTGAAATCGTGCACGGTAAGACCACCACTATAAAGCACGACGGTAAGGGAATGTTTACCAACGTGCCGCAGTCAGTAGCAGTCACGAGATACCACTCGTTGGCAGGTACACAGCAGACGCTTCCGGACTGCTTGGAGGTTACTGCGACCACCGAAACGTCGCCAAAGGTTATCATGGGCGTAAGACACAAGGAATACACCATAGAAGGCGTTCAGTTCCACCCGGAGTCCATTTTGACCGAGTCTGGACAGTTGATGATTGACAACTTGTTGGACATTGTGGGTGGTACATGGGCGGAGCAGCAGAAGCACCAAACGGCTACAAATTCTGTTACCGTGGGATCCAAGCCTGCTGGAAACATCTTGTCGACAATCTTTGCCAAGAGACGAGAAGACTACCAGAAGATTGAGGCTCTCCCAGGTCGTTCATTTGAGCTGTTGGAAGAGTCACTTGCCTTGGGCGTAGCACCACCGCTTATTAATTTCTACGACAGAATCAACCGTACGGACAACAAGACTGTGATTCTTTCTGAGTTCAAGCGTGCTTCACCGTCTAAGGGTGACATAAATATTAAGGCACACCCAGGAAAGCAGGCGTTAACATACGCCCGGAACGGGTGCTCCACGATTTCCGTGTTGACAGAACCAAACTGGTTCAAAGGCTCGTTGGAAGACTTGTCACTTATCCGCCAGGTGGTCAACAGCATCCCAGATAGACCTGCTGTGTTACGGAAAGAATTCATTTTCAACAAGTACCAAATTTTAGAGGCCAGATTGGCTGGAGCAGACACGGTGTTGTTGATTGTGAAAATGTTGGATGATAAATTGCTCCAAGAACTCTACGAGTACCTGACAAGCTTGGGTATGGTGCCTTTGGTTGAAGTGAATAACAGTGAAGAGTTACTGAGAGCACTTGTCTTGACATACAACGGAAACACCAACGAAAACTTGGTAATTGGTGTGAACAACCGTAACTTGACCACCTTTGACGTGGACTTGAACACTACTACTTCACTCGTGGACCAATCCAAGAGCAAAAACAATGGAAGAAAGGGAGACGTGAAAATCTTAGCTCTCAGTGGTATCTCAAGCGTCGAGGATGTCAAGAAGTACAAGTACGAAGATAATATCGACGGATTCTTAATTGGAGAAAGCTTGATGAAAGCTGAAGAAGCAGGAACCGCAGACAAATTCTTAAAAGATTTGATTGAGTGTTGAGTCAGGAGGTGAGGTGAGGCAGGACAGTTTCAGAAGATTATGAAGATATAGAATAATGTATACATACGCCTAAGTAAGTAAGGGTAGAGAGAAAGAAAGAGAGAGAGCGAAGAACTTACAATTGTGGTGCGATATCCAACTACTCAGTGGTTCAGAAAGATTCAAGTTTAATTTATCAATTACTAATACTAGAAGTTTATCTATATTACAGAACGACATGTTTCGTCTAGAAGTTCATATCGTCATCGTCATCCAAGTCTTCGTACTCCTCGCCTCCTCCAATAAACATCAACGTCTCGCCGTTATCGATTTTGTGCCACACATTCAAGTACTCGTACTCGTTGATACAATTGTCAAAGTGCTCGACCGTGTAACCCTTCGCAATCACTCTTTGCTTCAAGTCTCCCATTGGTACTGTTTTCGCCAACTTTCCGGTTTGGTCGTTGGTTGCAAAGTTTTTAATGATTTGGTAGATCTTTGAGCTCAGGGTTTCGTCTTCTCTCATCAAGTCATCTTGGTATAACGACGACTTCGACACTTGGATCAACCGGAGTGCCTCGTCCACGTCTTCGATGTTGACAATGTTGTCGAACCTGATTCTAGCCAATGCCTGCGACATTCTCAATATTCCCAAAAGGGTTCTTGGTGTGATGTGACTGAATTTTTTCACCGAACCTTCGTTTCTGTGTGATTCTTTTCTCATGTTGATGTACGATTGCACCACGTAGTCTCCAACTTCCTTTGGTACGATTGGTCTGTATGTTCTTGCTACAGAAATGTACTGTCTGATTGTTGCTGGGGTCAATGGCTCAAAGTCCATTTCAGGCTGCTGGTTGTGCATGTGCACGTAGGTGACGTGGTGTGCCAATTTTTCGTCGCCCTCCCGCGTGGGCTGGTCCAAGATCAAGTACATGATGTCGAATCTCGAGAAAAGTGCCGCGGGCAAGTTGATGTTTTCGTGCGGCGAGAGTTTGGTGTTGTAGCGACCGTACAACGGGTTAGCTGCTGCCAAGATTGACGTTCTTGCATTCAAGGTTGTGGTGATTCCGGCCTTACTGATGGAGATGGTTTGCTGTTCCATCACTTCGTGAATGGCCGTTCTGTCGGACTCGTCCATCTTGTCAAACTCATCGATGCAGCAGATACCGTTATCGGCCAACACCAAAGCTCCTCCTTCCAAAACCATTTCGTCGGTGACTGGGTCTCTCATCACTGCAGCGGTCAAACCAACTCCAGATGAACCTCTACCGGTTGTGTACACAGACCGCGGAGCAATCTTTGATATAGCCTTCAATAATTGAGATTTGGCCACACCGGGGTCTCCCATAAGGCAAATGTTGATGTCACCTCTGATTTTTAACCCGTCACCAATCTCCTTTGACACTCCACCACACAACAAAAGCAAGAGAGCCTTTTTGATGTCCAAGTGGCCGTAGATTTCAGGAGCAATAGACTTAGCCAAACGATTGTAGCTGTTTCCCTGGGTATAGATATCCTGGATTTTGAGTCTGATTTCGTCATTCATCTCCAAGCTCTCATACTGTTTTTTGAATTGGTCCACGTACTGTGCCTCGAGGTATGTTTCTGTAAGCAAACCGGCTCTCAATGCACGGAACCCAGTATATGGGGCAGGCATATAGATTCCCGAAATGTCAGCCACGTCTCCCGGGTTCAATGACCGCACCAAGTCTCCATTCACGTGAATTGTGAGCGACCGTGGGATGTGTCCAACGGGCACTTGGTCCGCCAATTCTTGGATCTTCACCTCCTGGAAACTCGAAAATTTAGACGCCCTCGTAGACATGAACAACTGACCCTTAGTGTTGTCTGCCTTACACTGGCTTGATGTACATTCAACAAGCGGGCTAAATGTCCTCGTGCTCACCTCCTGGAATATCTCAAACCCACACTTGTCACAGGTGTATGCGTTCACTAACACAGAAGGCTTGACGTCGCTGACCCGCGTCACAATCCCCTTCACTGTGATATACTGTCCTACAAGACTGCCCTTGATTTCTCTCACAGCCAAGGACCGCGATTTGCCATGGCCGTGGCCGCTGCTCAATGGCTTGAAGTACAAAAAGTAACGACGCGTGAGCTTGGGTGGGAACATGTTTTCGTACTCGGAACGAGATGCTGCTGCTGCCGCCGCTGCATTTGCCTGCTGCAGCTGTTGCAGCTCATCAGCAAAACCCTGGCTGATCTGGTTGTACTCCTCGGTGGCATCCTGCTGGAGCCTGGCGTTCCGGAGCTTTCTCTGGTGGATAATCACATCCAACACGTCGTCCTTGTAGGAGATGTCTGTGCTGGGTTCGGGCATCAACTCGTCGACAACCTGGCTGAAAACCTCGATGAACCGGTACGTGTTTTTCAAAATGTGGCCCACTAAATGCTTGTTGACTGAAAGAGTCAGGTAGTCCTGGTATGACTGCAAGTCGTCCAAGTCGATGTAGAGAGTGGAGATCTCTCTATTGGCGACTTTCTGAAGCAATGCCATGTACTTGGGTCCGCTGGCACTGGCACTGGCACGTACATCCAGTAACAGATCTGACTGCGCAGTCAGACCCTTGAAATGCGAAAGGAAATCCTTGATGGAATCCTTGAGCTCCTTGTAATTGACATCAATCTGGACCGTGGGCAAGATGGCCGTGGTGGTGGTTGCAGTGGCCATGTTGGAGCGCAAATGTGGTCTCTATAGCGTGTGGAGAGGGGGGACTGACGGAGAAAGAGAAGCGAGCGATATAAAAAAAGCGATGCACTCGCGGCCTGAAAAGTCGCGCCTAAATGCCTGCAATTAGCGTCCCTATCGGGACAAAATGAAAAAAAGCCAACGCGTTTTTCGCAGGCACGCGTAAGGTGGCTGGCTCTCACGTGTGCATGTAAACGTGATGAGTGAAGAACGGCTGCAACACCTTGACTCTGGGCTTCCATGGAAGCTGTTTGTCCGGCGGCGCCTCCAGACAGTTGAAGTACGGTTGGGTCAGCTTTCTTGGGGCAGCTCACTTAGAGAGAAAGCTATGCCTTGCCTACAATTCTCTTGTATATTCCATTTATTATCCTAACTATACCGACATAAGGTCGACTAGTGCGTACGCAGCATTACGTTCCTCCGTTTGCGACGCTGTCAACAGCAGTTCGTTGCTGTCGTTTTTCCCGCCTCGGCTATTGCTGTTTCTGAGCAGTTCTGCGCCTATTGTAGCCCAGTCTTCTTCGTCTGTGTCGCTGTGTTCAGTCGTCAAGTGGTGTCGATTGAGCAGTTTGTTGTACACCAGCTGAGCCGATTTTGCGTGTGTGATTGACTCGTATGGCTTAGGAAGTGTTGCGGTAGAGGTGATTGTGGTGCTGGATGGCACCGGGAGTGTTGGCTTGGGTAGCGACGACGAGAGCGTCAGCCGAATGTGCGACTCGTTGAACGACGATTTCCGCCTGTTTCCCATCGATGAGAACGCCGCGGCTATACTCACGTTTTCAGGTGACGCATTGTGAATGTAGTTCGAGTTCCACGGCAGCGACGACAAGCTGAACGATCCCGTTGGACCAGCCATTGGGAGTGGTTGTTGTGATTGTTGTTGTGCTGGCGGTTGCACCAGTAACAGTGGCAGGTGGTAGTACGCGTTTGCTCCAGCAGCTAGAGCTGATGGAGGAGGTGGTGGTGACAGGAGAGACGCTCCAGAACCCTTTGCTGACGACACAATGTAGTTGTCAAGATTGTCCATCGAATTGAGGCGTGACCGGTTGAATATCTGGTGTCTTTGGCTGTAGCTGTATTTTGATACTCCTGGTGTGCTTGACAGAGACTTCCTGCGTCCTGTGCTTCCGCCGATGTTATTTTCTCTTTGTCCTGGAGGTGGGCTCACTTTAAGCGGTACTCTGTTGGCAAACTTGATTGCGCCCGGTGGAGGCAGCTTCATGCTGCTTCTTCTTCTTGCCGCAGCTCCGCTTCCTCTGTATGCTGCAGATGCGCTTGTTGCCCTTGGCTTGAACTTGTTTGTGCGCGCGCCAACTGCGGCGCTGTTGCTGTTGCTGTACGTGCCACCGTTATTTGCCATTGCACTGGTTGCACTCACGTCATCGTCAAAGCTGAACATGGCATCTTCCGAGATGGCGTTTTCGTCGCTTTCAATGTCGGTTTCGCTGTCACTGTCGTCGTCCATATCGTCCGCGAGCGCGTAGTCATCCTCGCTGTCACTTTCGATAGCGGTTGATATCGAAGCAGAGTCTGTGTTGTTCAAGAGCTGTTCGTTTGGAAGCTTGATATTGTGGAGGTTTTGCTTGGTGGCACTTATGGACTCTCTTCTGAGAGCCGCTGCTGCTTGCAAGTTGCCGTTGTTCAGCAGCTTTCTACGGTGCAGTATTGGAGGGAGCATCGTGGCTGTGTTGGTCGGCGGTGAGAGCAGCGTCGGGGATCTTTGCTGCAGCTGCAGCAGCTGCTGTTGCTGCTTCTTTGTCCAGCCCAACTTGACGCCCGACTGGTTGCGCAAGTCGTGGATGCTCAAGAGCTTTCTGCTAGTGTCATCCTCGTTCAACACGCCACCAACACTCACGCTGCCGCCTGTGGGCGACCCAGCAGCAGCAGCAGCAGAAGCAGCAGAAGCAGCAGAAGCAGCCTCGGTGCCCTCAGTGACAATATAGTCGGAGTCCACCTTACGTACGGCCCACTGGCCCCAGCCGATTTTCTCAAACAACACGTTGTTTTCGGGGTCAACTTGTTCCATGGCAGCCATGATCAAGCGCCTCTGCTTGGAAAGCGAGAGCATTTCAAAGCCATGCACTTCAAGCGCCAACTGGCCTGTTATGTGGCGGATAGGGAGCGGCCCCTTCCTGATTAACAAGTTTGCAATTCTGGTAGGCGTGATTCTGGCCGCCACCAGAAGGCCCTCTGGTGACGACGTGGAAAGGAGTTTCTTCTTTGGGGTTTCCATTGGGAAACGATTTTCAGGGTGGCAACGAGCAAAGAAGCGATTGACTTGGTGGTTTAAAGACGATTCGATATAGTTTGTGTGGCAGGATTTGTGATACGTCTCCTGTGAAATTTCAGTTTAAAAAAAAATAAAAATAAATAACAAGCCAAATTATAGCCAAATTACGCGATAAGGAGGCTATAATGTGGGGCTCGTTGAGGGAGACAGTGAGTCAGATGAGTCAGTCGTTATCTGAAAAACTGACCAGTATGGATGAAAAGTATGAATGAAAAATTGATAAACGCTGAAAAAAGCAAAAGGAAAGTAGAATAAACACTCCACAGTGAAAGATTTCTGGGACTGCGTTTAGCTTTGTGGTTATGCTCAGTGCGTGTGATAGCAACGCGTGCGTGCGTGCGTAGAGTGAGTAATAATAGAAATTTCGAGGTTTTCCGTGCGAGAGTCACAGTTTCAGCCTAAACGGGCGTGATTATTGCTCTGTTTATTTTCCAGAGTTTTCGAGCGGAGTAGCGGCTTTGTTGGCGAATGACTGTGTGAGCAGGTTTCTGTGGGCGGCCAAATGATGCTAGCAATCCTCGTTGGTTGGGGGGTATTCTCGCTTTTGATGACCGGCAGTGGCTCGCTTCTGTTGGATACTTTGTTCACCCGGGGCTATGGATCCGGGCCTCGCTGACTTTGCGCTATTGTACTCGCTCGCGCGCGAATTTGATGAGAGTGGGGATTACCGGCGGCCTGGTTGCGCGCGCAGGCTGGCTCGCTAATGACTAAGAGACGCCTTTTTTTTTGTTTTGTTTTTCGTAGCCTATACAGGCAGACAAGCAGGTGACCCAGACAAGTGCTGGAGAGGAGGAGGAAGTAACGTGATGCAGCCGGAGACAGCGGATGTCTGGTGCAAATGTTTGGAGTGTGGGCTTGGGGGCTTGGGGTGCTTGGTGCTTGCTACGGCTTACAGAGAGAAAGGGGAGAAGAAAGAGGGAGGCGAGAGGGAGGTGAAATATGGACTTTGCTCGCTCCATATATAGTGGCAGCGCCAGGAGATATCGGCGTGATGTGGAGCGGCGGCAACGTCAAACTGATTGCGCAAGCGGCATGCTCTCCGACGTTGCACCCACCAATTAGGGCATACAAACGCAATACCGGAGGCAGGAATACACCCGCTTTTCCTTCTTTACCCCCACCCCGCCGTCTTAATGGGAATACTCCCATTAAAGATAAAGTTTAGCGACTCCAACTGGAAAGTTGTCCGTATATTTCCGGGTGTTGGAATGCCAACTAGTGGGTGGAGTGCGATTTTCATGGCATGACCCGGCTAGCCACAGGAATGCTTGGACTAAGATGGTATAGCAGCAGTACTTTTCAGTACTTTGGCATTCGGTCGCGGACAAAACACTTGTACTTACCACTACTATGTAGCTGCTTGTAGCTGTTCCCTGAATGTAGCACGTAGTCGTATTGTCTAGAACCTGCCCCTGAACAGTCTGCTGCCTCTCCTCACGCTGTGCGCTAGTCGCACGCTCGTAGCCTCCCCGGATTCTCGCTAGATTCTTTTTTTTTTTTTTTTTTTTTTGGGGGTAGTTTCAATTTATATTTTTAGGATTTTGGTTTTTTGGTTCTAAATTTTTTTTTTTTTTTTTTTTTTTTTCTTTTTTTTTTTTTCTAGTTTAGTCTTTTTGATCACGGATTCGAATACGCTGCATGCGTCAACGACAGAGAGGACCACTTAAGCCGGTGGGGCTAAAGAAGTATGAGATAATATGGTGCTGAGATGGAGAAGACTGTGAAGAGTACTTTAAGCTGAGAAAGAGAGAAATATGGAGCTCCCGACAGGAATGGACACAGTAGTGAGGATTCAGGGCTCTAACGAGTCATCGAAGAAGACTATTTTTCGGATCAACTGCGGGATGAGTATGCGGCGGGGAGCTCATCGCTAAGCAGAACACGCAAGCAAATGGCGTCTTTTCGGTCACTGTTTCTTTTTTTTTTACCTCTTATTTTGCTTCAGCCCTGGCACTAATGCCGACCTTTCCCCACTACAACCTCGGCATGCTAACTTGTCTATAAAGAGAGCTTTGTTTGTCCTAGTTTCACTTGGTGATTGTGTGCTTTGCTCAACGCACAAGTTTCGACAATTTTTCTTCTCTATTGTGATGGCTCAGCTGCGCCAAAACCTGACGCCATGTCCATGTATGTGTACTAAAGGGAATATTCGGATGCTGTTAACTAGGGAACATTTGGCATGTTCGGATCGGCCAGGGTCGGATAGAAGATGGATATGTCTGACTTCTCCCACTCCAGCCAGTTCGCTTTTTCTCTGCCCTCCTATTCTCAGTCTATTCCCTTCTCTCTTTGTTTTTACTCTCGTGCCAGTAGTATTTGATTAGCGTAGTCTTACCCCACTACTCGTAAGTGTTGTTTTTTCTCGTATTTTTTTTTTCTGTTGTCATAGCTACGTCATATCCTGGGGTAAGAGCCTCTTACGCGACGCCAAAGGGAACGGATTTGGTCACAGTGTAGTCTGTTTGTCTTCACTTTCGTTGAGCCCACGTGGGTGCTTGCATTGGTTGCAGCGTCTCCACGGTTCAAAATGTGGTTATTTTTCTGGTTCTTTTGTTGCACTTACCGTACACTTTATCCAGCTGACTGACACTCTCACCTATTATGCGATAAATCTAGATGTCAGTTCAGAACATCAACTGGAATAACCCGTACTCTAAATCATGATACCTGACATTGATCACATAGCTCTGATACACCCCCTCAATCGCCGTCAATCGCCGTTACTTCTTATGTGCTGCAGAGTCTGACCCACGTGACGTCGTGTTATGACTTGATACCTGCCACTTCCCCATAAGCAGGCGAGCTGTCGTTGGTTGAGTACCAGCAACTAACCCAAGTGCAATCAATCTATCGTTGGCTATGTCTCTGTTTGACATGCTGGCAATAGTCTGTGTCATTGGGATAGATTCTGCTCTAACTGAATGCTAACAAAATACGTGTGGTGACGAACTAAAATATGTCCCATTATCAAACTATGTCCCTTTATAACAATTAAACAACACCAGTGGCTCTAGGTGTACATCAAAAGAGAGCAGCAACTCCCTCCAAGTGACAATTGATAGCACCAGCAAGCACTCAAGCAACACCACGAACTCTAAACCGCAGTCATTGAAGGGCCATGCTGCTAAATTATATACAGGATATCGATTTCGTAATGCTCACTGAAATATGAACAAATATACACTGAAGCACATTCAGCACAACTGCCACTCACAGAACAATACCCATGGGCTTCATCAGATATTTGGTTGGATCAGCCATCCTCTTACATGCGGGATACTCGTCATTTGAATTCCACCTGTTGTTGAAAACAACGCACCATAACGCGGCCCATACCTTACCCTCAGATATCGTAGTGGAGGCCCTCATTGGAATAGTTGTCCTCGTTTTCAGTGCTATCCTCTCCATCGCAAACACAACCTACTTGTCCATAGACAACAAGGAGATCCAGCCAGAGTATAAATACTTAAAACCAATCGAAATGAGAGACGCCACTTCTGAATTCGAAAAATTGAAAATAAATCCCTACGAGCATTTGGACAATAGAGTCGAGTTTATAGATGTGTTGAAAAAGAGAGAAGAGTACAGTAAGTGGGTAGAAACGGTCAAAGAGACATAGCGCAAGTGAAAAATAAAAAAGTAAATATATAAATAAATACATAGTTGCATGTGAATCCAGAAAGTTGTTCGAGTTCTCCTAAACTGTCACCCCACACCGGGAGGCATATAAAGTATTTATCTACTGCTCCATATTATTCACTGTCTCAAATACAGTGATATTTTTGAATTTTGATGTCGTTCTCTTGTAGCAGCTTTCGCTTCTATCCAAGAGCTCATCCATTTCTTCCTCCGTTAAAATTGATGAAAGTGTTTTCTCAGTGGCAGCATCTTTCCCTTGGGCGAAGTTATGATTGAATGATTTAGGTAAATCAATCAATGCCTTGAGGTTGCTGACCAATTCGTCGGATTCCTTCATCGCACCAGACCCAGAAGTCGTGGCAGCAGCTGCGGCCGCTGCCTCCTGGAGCTTTTCCATCGACTTGCTCTTGTGCTCGTTCATTTGGATAATCAATTTGTTCAAGAAAATCTTTGAGTAACTCTTGTAGAGGAGGACTTCTTCTATGGAGTCCCGCATGACGAATCTGTAAATCTTGACTGGTCTCGTTTGTCCAATTCTGTGTGCTCTGTCTATTGCCTGGAGGTCGATTTGAGGGTTCCAATCACTGTCGAATAAGATCACGGTGTCCGCTGTGGTCAAGTTAATTCCTAGCCCGCCTGCTCTCGTTGAAAGAAGAAATATGGGCGCTCCATGAGTTGTATTGAAACTGTCAATTGTTTCCTGCCGGTCAGCCTGAGACGATGAGCCATCCAAGCGACATACTGCCGTGCCCTCATTGTGGAAGTAGTCCGAAAGAAGGTCTAGCATGCGAGTGAACTGTGAGAATATAAGAATCTTGTGTCCGCGAGGAATTAGAGCTTTGGTCAATTGCGAAAGTACTTGAAGCTTAGCTGAGTGAGACATGAAAAGCGACATAAATGCGGCTTCCCTGTCGATATTTTTTTCAGTTTCCGTCCCTACAGCCGTAGGGAAGGGCTCGTAGTAAATAAAAGGCGAGTTGCAAATGTTTCTCAATTGCATCAACATGTTTTGCAAGCTCCTGTTGCGAAGGTCTTTCGATACCTTCAGGTAGAGTGTATTCAAAACATATGCCTTTCTCTCCTCGACAGCGAGCGAATTGATATGTTTGAAATCGGTAAGTTTCCGCTCTAAGTCTTCCACTGAGTACGGTATCACTGCGTCGTCGCTACCATAAACCCCTTCCTCTTCCTCTTCTGGGTCATGCGTTTCGAATTCTTGGTCACTATCTTCTTCTTGGAGGGTATCCTTCCTGGAGATTTTCCTCCTCTTTGTGCTTAGAAGCTTTGGTTTGAATTTCGCAGCCAAAAAGTTCGTAATATCTTCAGTTGTAAATGAAAGACTAATGCTTTTTGCTGTCCTGCTACTAGACAGTCTACCAACAGGTGCAGCTTTTGTGGGTCTGGACCGCTTTGCACGTAGGTTGGTCTTGGGCTTGGCTGCTCTGGATCCTGCCATGAGCAACTCCATTGCGGATTTCGGAGCCAAAACAGATTCAAGGTCTTTCCCTTGTCTTTCAATAATAGGTTCGGTTGTATTTACCGCTTTACCACCATAGTTTGCCTCAATATAATCTGTAAAATATTCCTCAAACAAAACTTCAAATAATCTACCGCCCAAGCACTCCTTATAAAGCCGTTTTTGCTTATCACTCAATGAAACAAACACGATATACTCCTTTTTCGGCGGTAACCATGTTATAACATCTTTTTTCAATCTTCGCAAGATGAAAGGTTTCAATATCGTGTGCAAACTTTCGATCAAACTTTTTTGGATGTTTAGCTCAATCAATTTGTTTTCAAATTCGTTCACCTTGCTATCTTGCGTTTTATGTTGATTCTTTAATTGTGTGAGCTCGTCAAAGTTGAACCACTGCTGGAAAAGCTCCAAATCGTGGAATATATCCGGTAATATGAAATTAAGGAGCGACCAGAGCTCGTTGAGATTATTTTGGAGTGGGGTACCCGTAATAAGCAAACGATTGGAAACGTTGAGTTCTTTGAGTTTCTGTATTAATAAACATTTGCTATTTTTAAGACGGTGTCCCTCATCCACAATGAGAAATTTCCAATCAACACCCTTCAAGAAGGCGTGGTCTTTGATACTAATTTCGTATGACGTGAGTACGACATTAACTCCATCAAATACACCGGGTGCGGCAGTTTTCCGAGGACGTCCTCTTTTCTTAGACTTGGGTGTTGCTGAGTTTGAGGCTGTTCTAATTTCCTCCCTGGTATCCTTACTCCCTATATACAGCAAAACTTTCACTTTGGGTGCAAATTTGGCAAATTCATTTTTCCAATTTCCCACGGTTGAGAGTGGCACAACTACCAAGAAGGGTCCTGTGATTCCCTGACCGATCAAAAAGGTTAAAAACGAAATGCATTGAATGGTTTTGCCAAGTCCCATCTCGTCCGCGAGAATCCCATTTAAACCGTTTTCATAGAGAGAAACTAAAAAGTCTAGTCCCTCCAATTGGTAATCTCTCATTTCGGCTCCACTAAGTAATTTCGGTTGGCGATGCTGTTGCAGCTGTAAAGACCGGGTGCTAGACTCCTTCTTTTGTTGCACGTTCGCCAATAAGTTTTCCGCGATGATACTTGAGTAAACCTGAGACTTTTTCACCAAAGAGTCCAACTTGGAGAGCTTTGTGGTGGTTGATAACTCATCAAACTGCTGTTGCTCTTCGCTTGCAGGTGAGTCAAATGGAGATGTTTGCGCGGTCGAAATGGTCGGAGAGCCTGTTCTGGGTGTGTCGGCGTCATCATGAAACAACTGAGAAAGAACTAGCTTATCCTCCTCCTCGTATTCTGTCTCCGAAACCGTCATCTGCAAAATCCGTTAGCTGCTCTTAGTGTCCGTAGATTAACGGATCTCTCACTATCTCTATTTATTTGTGTACGCGTAAATCAAAAAAAAAAAAAAAAAAAAACTTGTACGCGGTGCTTTCGGCCGCAGTGTGGGAAGAGAATTGCTGCAAGGCTGCAGAAATGTGCTACAAGATAGCAAGAGTCAAATTCACGGTGCGCTGAACCGTATACCTGCTGCGGGACATGTCAGTGCCGACTGTTAAACTTTCAGCCGATCATGTGATTTTATTGAGCTTATGAATAAGGAGGATCAAGGAGCGAAAAGGGAATAGCTCGTGGGAGTAGCCCAGAAATACGTACTCTCATTCATCTTAAAACTTTAAAATTTTCATTATTTCATGCACTCTTTTCTCTGGGCAATAAAAAGAGTCTCTATTTATTAGTATTAGCAATTTACTCAAGGTATAGAAATAGCGTTGAAGTGCCTGATTCCAGGTTTTGCTAACTCTTTTATTCTGTGTTTAAACTAGGTATTTGTGTGTCTCGCTTGTTCCTCTGCAACATTAAATAGCCGCACCAGAGACAGCCGCACCAGTGAATGAAGTCTTCCAACTTCACCTCTCAAGATGACCAGAGAAAACTAAAAGATGAAGCTTCATTAAAGTCAGAATATTCAATTTCAACTCCCGCCTACAGACTCTCTATTGCACAATGTGAGAAGGCTTTCGGCACTGACAATCTCAATGGGTTGAGTAATGCTCGAGCTAAAGAATTGCTCGAGATGTATGGTACCAACTCGCTTGGAGAAGAGCAAAAGATATCCCTCACTTCAATAGTGGCACACCAGGTTTTCAACGCTATGATTCTCGTTTTGATAATATCAATGGTGATTGCTCTTGCCATCAGAGATTGGATATCTGGAGGAGTTATTGGCGGTGTCGTCTTGGTCAATCTTGTTGTTGGTTTCATTCAAGAATATAAGGCTGAGAAGACGATGGGGTCATTGAGATCCTTGAGTTCCCCTACGGCAAGAGTCGTTAGAAATGGGGGGAACGAAATGACTATCCCTGCAGAAGACGTTGTCCCCGGTGATGTGGTTTACATCAAAGTTGGTGATACTATCCCAGCAGATTTGAGATTAATCGACAGTATGAATTTGGAAACAGATGAGGCTTTACTCACGGGTGAATCGCTTCCCGTAGCTAAGGCTCACATGGAGTACTTCCCAGAAGATAAAGAACTGGATGAAAAAGCGCCCATCCCAGTCGGCGACCGCTTGAACATGGCGTACAGTTCTTCTGTTGTTTCCAAGGGAAGAGGTGCCGGTATAGCTATTGCTACTGGATTGGATACAGAAATTGGTCACATTGCCTCTTCTTTAAGAAGTACCTCCTCTGTTATCAGAAAAGTAGCTAAAGACACTGAGAGCAGCCGCCCGAGAATGAGAGAGTATGTGCGGGCTTGGTTGGGCACAATCAAGGATATTGTCTCAAACGTTTTAGGGGTAAGTGTGGGAACACCATTGCAGCGGAAACTATCGTGGTTGGCCATTATATTATTTGCAGTTGCCGTAGTGTTTGCCATTGTAGTGATGGCTTCGCAGAAATTCAGGGTGACTCGAGAGGTTGCTATCTACGCAATTTGTGTGGCTCTTTCAATGATTCCATCGTCCTTGATTGTTGTGCTCACAATTACCATGGCAGTTGGTGCACAAGTTATGGTGACGAAGAATGTTATTGTGAGAAAGTTGGACTCATTGGAGGCTTTAGGTGGTATCAACGATATTTGCTCAGATAAAACAGGCACTTTAACACAGGGTAAAATGATTGCGAAACGGGTCTGGATCCCAACTTGTGGAACTTATACTGTTGGAAACTCTAATGAACCGTTCAATCCATCTTCGGGCGACTTGGGGTTTGCGGCTTACTCGCCTCAATGTATCCGCGACACTGACGAGGAGATTGACTTTACCCCAGTCAATAAAGGTGTGAAGCCTCCCGCTGATTTTTTTAAATGGATGCTCTGTGCAACATTGGCAAATGTTGCGACTTTGAATGAGGCCAGAGATGAAGAGACTGGAGAGTTGAAGTGGGTAGCACACGGAGACGCTACGGAGATTGCAATCCAAGTATTCACCACGCGACAGAATTTGGGTAGGGGGAGTATTATCGGAGATTATGAGCATATCACTGAATATCCATTTGACTCAAGTATAAAAAGAATGACTGCGGTTTACAGAGAGAGATCTTCTTCAAATGTTTTCGTGTTTACTAAAGGAGCGGTGGAGAGAGTTTTAGAGTGCTGTGCCTACTGGTACGGAGATCTGCCACATATACAAGAAGATAATGAAAGCACAAAAGTTCCTTTGACTGATTCAGACAAATCTGTCATTGAAGACAACATGAATGCACTTTCTGCACAAGGCTTCAGGGTTTTGGCATTTGCCATGAGAATGTCAAAAGATTCAGAAAACCCAGGCGAAAGATCTAGCGTCGAAAACGACCTAACTTTCTTGGGACTTATTGGTATTTATGATCCGCCACGATTTGAAACTGCCGAGCTGGTTAAAAAGTGCCACCGCGCTGGAATTAATGTCCATATGTTAACAGGGGATCACCCTGGGACAGCAAAGGCTATTGCACAGGAAGTTGGAATATTGCCGCAAAATTTGTTCCATTACGGAGATGACGTGGTGAAGGCCATGTGTATGTCAGCCAGTGCCTTTGATGGTCTTTCTGATGCTGAAATTGACGCACTCCCGATCTTGCCCTTGGTGATAGCCCGGTGTGCTCCTCAAACCAAAGTGCGAATGATTGATGCGTTACATCGTAGAGCAAAATACGTGGCTATGACCGGGGATGGTGTTAACGACTCTCCCTCACTCAAGAAGGCAGACGTTGGCATTGCCATGGGACTCAATGGATCCGACGTTGCTAAGGATGCCTCAGATATTATCTTGACTGATGACAATTTTGCATCCATTTTGAATGCTATTGAGGAGGGTCGTCGCATGGCTGCTAACATTCAGAAATTTGTGTTGCAATTACTCGCAGAAAATGTATGCCAGGCAATGTTTCTTATTATTGGTTTGGCATTCATTGATGAGAGCGGCTTTTCTGTATTCCCACTTTCACCTGTTGAGGTGTTGTGGATAATTGTTGTCACGTCTTGTTTCCCTGCCATGGGTTTGGGTCAGGAGAGTGCTCTGGAAGACATTTTGACGCTTCCTCCCAACAACAAGATATTCACAGTTGAAGTCATAGTCGATACTATTGTGTATGGGTTGATCATGACCGCTTGTTGTCTTTGTTGTTTTGTTGTGATTGTATGGGGCGTTGGTGACGGGCAATTGGGTAGTCGCTGTAACTCCAGTGACGGTCCCACATGTGGGTTGGTATTTAGGGGACGTTCTGCTTCGTTCTTGACAATGACGTGGTGTGCGCTCTTTTTATCTTGGGAATGTCTTCATCCAACCAACTCGTTTTTCAATATGAGACCTGAGCTGGATAAGCCGTGGTGGAAACAGACGTGGACCGATTTATGGAAAAACCAATTTCTCTTCTGGTCAATAATTGGTGGATCCCTTTCTGGGTTCCCCGTGATATATATCCCGGTGATTAATACCAAGGTTTTTTTACATGGTCGTATTGGTTGGGAAATTGCCTTAGCAGTTGGTTTTTCCGCCATGTTCTTCGCTGGTTGTGAAGTGTGGAAGTTCGGTAAGCGAATTTACAAGAGAAAGTCGTCAACCAGAGCAAACAATCCTGAGGTTGAATTGGAAAGATACGATCCATTTGAACAATATGCCTCATTTTCAAAAAGTAGTACTGGAGATATTAAAGTGATAGTTTAGATAAAGCTTTGCAGCCAATTCATGCAAGAGCGATTTTATAAGAGATAGAGTTTTTTTCTGTTCAAGACCTGCGTAGTGAGTGTCTGTATTCATCTAGTACCCCTATTGAGAGTCCTTGCCATAGTTCTCGTTTACTATCATTAAGGTTGGGGGACATGCGTAGTGAGTGTTTGTATCATCTAGTACGCCAATTGAGAGTTCTTGCCATAGTTCCCAGTATCGTTAAGGTTGGGGTGCCTTGCGCGGATGCACGTGCTCCTGTTTCCTCTCGCCTATCAGCGCATTACTCACAGCACCACGATGAATGAACCGGCACGAGGATGAATGCAAAACCGGCACGCTTACATGTCAAGTATCGATAATTATACAGCAGATGCCAACAGTCACAAAGTACAAACTGGTGCAAAAATACAGACTGGTTCAAATCGGTCCCTGCCATCTCCCTCTCTCGCTTAGCCGCCCGGTTCAGTCCCACGATTGCAACCTAAACACATTTGCATGCACGCGCAAAAAAATAGAAAAAAATAAAGATTAAAGTTTGGCAAATCAACATTTTATCTCGGGCCACAGTGACTCGTTAATCACTTCTCACAGTCGAATCTCGTCCCCTTTGTGCGCCAAAGAAAGATATCCTGGAATACGGTCAAGTTGCATTAGCCTTTTCCTTGTAATCGTCGAGGCCGAGAAAACTACCCCTTACCCCTATTGCGCGGAACATACTGCGGGCCGGGCGCCGCCGTCGGCCTCCCAAAAAAAAACCGTTTGTTGACTCGTAATGCACGTAATCGTATTTCTGCCTGCACACAGCGTGGCAGCCTCAGTGACGTCGCCTCTTCTGCAGCACTCTGCCACCAAAAATTGGGTCGGATGGGCTATTAAGACCCAATAGATAACACCATACCCATAGTTTTATTATTTGTGTATTGGTGATGTAAGAAACAGGGCAGATTTTTTTTTTCTGATTCGATTTATGTGTATATATACTTTGGAAAGGTATCGAGTAAAATTTTCAGTAGGTTTCTTCACTTGATCGCTTATCAGTTAGTTGATTTTTTTGTCGGTTGCATCGCAGCAGAGACTCATCGTGCCCCTTACGCACTAGCCCAACGATTTATACGCAGCATTTAGTGCGATAAATTTTGCGAGGTTTTCTGAAGACTCTCTTTTGTCCAACGAGCCTGTCGCTGCTTTTTGCCCATTGCAGCCCTCATCTAGAGGACTCCAGTGCTCTCCGCTTCCTTTTAGGAGACCAAAGTTGCCTACGCGCACGAGCGGACCCGCCGCCGCTGACTTTTTTGCATAAGAAGCCACCAAGCTGTTTCGTTTAGTTAGTTGCAGATTTCCCGTCGCAGTCTCGCGCCCCCATTCCACAGCACTTTTACACAACACAACCCTCAACATGGGAAGAGAAAACATCCTTCACTACCAGTTGGAGCATGACCATGAGACAGACTTGCCTCTGGTGAGCGACTCGAAGAGCAGTAGTGACAATGACAGCATCACAGGCTCCCCGGATAGTGCCACTCGCAGGCGTTCTGCTCTCTCCCACAATCACAACAAGACTGAAAACTACCCGTTTCTGTTGCTGAAACACTCCACCAAACAAGATTTTTTGAACAACAATCGGTTCTTCGTCAAGTCAATCAATGAGAACCACTCTGGTGAAGTGTTCCATTTGAACGGGAAGGGGCAACTGCCACATACGTTGTGGATCGGCTGCAGTGATTCTCGTGCCGGTGAGTCATGTCTTGCGACTCTCCCTGGTGAAGTTTTCACCCACAGAAACATTGCCAACATCGTGAACTCCAACGACATTTCATCGCAGGGAGTGATCCAGTTCGCAGTCGACGTGTTGAAGGTGTCCAAGATCATTGTATGTGGCCACACAGACTGCGGCGGGGTGTGGGCGTCGCTCTCGTCGAAGAAGATCGGCGGTGTGTTAGACTTGTGGTTGAACCCAATCAGACACATCCGTGCCGCCAACTTGAAGACGTTGAGCGCTTTGAACCACGACCCCAAGGCCAAGGGCCGCAAGCTTTCGGAGTTGAACGTGGTGCTGTCGGTATTGGCGCTCAAAAGACACCCGTCAGCGCTGGCTGCGTTGAAAAATGGAACAATCGAGGTATGGGGGATGATGTACGACGTGCTGACGGGGCTCTTGAGCGAAGTGGAAATCCCAACCGACGAGTTCGAAGACTTGTTCCACGTTCATGACGGGCACGACGAGGACTTCAACCCACACTGATTTTATAGAATACGATATTTAATGGATAAACAAGCACTAGGTACAGCTGAGTAGACTGCATTGCGCGATTGGGGGTGTTCTTCCGATGGGACTCGCCCCGCCGACCAGGGACATCTCGGTTGAGGAGGCATTCGCTGTCAGAGAAGCACTCGTTTGCTGCTTACATTCTTATCATGTGGTTATTTTTCTTTTTTGCATACTATTTAGGCATCCTTCCAGTTCAAGTTGAAGCGGCCATCGGGGATCTTGTAGTTTTCAATTTGCTCTAAAACCTCATCCTCTGTGGTGGCCACTTTGATGATTTCGCCGTTCTTTTCCGATACAAACCCGCTCTTGACGGCGTCACCGATAAACTTCAAAAAGTTGTCGTAGAATCCATCCAAGTTGTAGATCACGATGGGCTTATTGTGGATGCTCAACTGGAACCACGTCACAACTTCCATGAGCTCTTCCAAGGTGCCGTATCCTCCTGGGAGTGCCACAAACGCATCTGCTTCCTCCCCCATCATTCTTTTTCTTGTGTGCATATCCTTAACCAAGGTTGTCTTGCCATACTCCTTCAGGTCGGGGATGGGAGTTGAGCCGTCGTGGTTGTCAATGGACTGCTTGAGCTTGGCATTGAGTGCATCTTCTGTCGTTCTTTCCCTCGCAATCAATGCTTCTGGAATAATCCCGTGCACATATCCGCCATTGGTGGCACAGCCTCTAGCAACAGCTCCCATCAACCCAGTGGACCCTCCTCCATACACCAACCCCCACTTGCGATCGGCAATCTTCTTGCCCAAGTTAGAGGCACCGGTGGCGAAGCTCTCCTTAGTACCAAATCCCGATCCGCAAAAGACACAGATCTTTTTAGTTGTTGCTGGTTCGGATGTCATGCTATGAATCTATAAGTGTATCTATCAGAGAGTTAAGCAAGCTATTTGTCTCTGTGGCAATGGTTTTTTTTCTTCGTGATGGTATGCAAACTGGTAGTCCACAGATGGCTCACAAAGTTCTATAGTGAATAGTAAAAATGAAAAGCGGCGTAACTGTTTTTCTGAGGTGCCGTGTATCAAAGAGATGATTTATTACTACGAATGGGAAACAGTTGAAAAAAAAGGGTACCTGTGTGCTCTCTTTATAGACGCTGGATATGCTACGATTCCGATAAGAAAAATGACACACCCCCACCTTACCTAGTCAGCAGAATCGGCACCAAAATGTGCGGAACCGAGCTGAGATGCAGTCCTCTAGCCCCCCGCAATCGCTGCGGGTGTGCCAAAAAATGGCCCATTGGTGACTTCAATGGGGCATTGTGGGGTTATAGGGGTCATGGCTTGTTCATGATGATACCATGGTGCCTCTATCCATAGTGTCTTTGGTGCTTCTTTCTGTGAAAGACTACTAGGTGGTGCTTCTGGCTCTTTGGTTGACTCTTAGGCTGCGATTTTCTCAGAGTTTGGGCCAATATCAAGCTAACAAACGTGCGCGCGCCCGTAATCATTTTGCAGTGGCCGCGGTTAGCGGCTTATCTTATCACGGCAGTACACCCGCGGTGATTTGGCTGCAGCACAGGCTGCGAAAATCGAGGCACCTGACAGCGAAGGAAACAAAGACACCATACCAGAGACGCAGTAGGCAATTAGGATAGGAGGGTTGCACGGAATTTTTTCTAAGAGAGAGAGAAAAACTAAGCGTAAGGTTACTACAAAGCATACTTCTGCTTTGAAAGCAGTGTAACAAACCCCACAGTGCGTTCCAAATCGCCTTCTAGGATTTCTCGGCCAATGAGAAACACCAGTAAGCTTCAAGACGGCTTACATTTCCTTGTGAATGGAGTAAATTCAACGGTGTTGCGATAGCTAGGAGGTGTCTCTGAAGACTAGAGAGTCATCACCCACAGATGCTACAAGAAGGGCAAGCCGTTCTTAGTCTCTTCGTAAAAAGATATAGCGTGGATCTGCACTCGCACATAATTTGCAAGCTCGCCCGATGCGGCAACCTTACCTACACTTTTGCTTGTTAACCGTCAAAGTGCGGTAGCCGGAAGTTTATTGGATCTAGACGAGGTGCGTACTGCGTGCGGTGAGATGATGAGGGCAAACGCACAACGGCCCAGCGCAAAAAACGCTCGTCTTGTTGTCGTTCATGCGTTAGAATTGTCTCTTGCTGTCGTGTACCGTGCTCTTGGCTCTATTGTATGGTTCGCAGAGCCGGCGTGTTTATTTACTCCAACTTTAACTCTAAACCCACTCCGAAGTGCCAACGCGGTGAAGTCAAAATTGTACCCAGAAAGCACAACCCACTTCATCTAAGAGTAATGCACCCGCTTGCCCCGCGCTCGCTCCATGGCACTCGCTTCGCCGCAGTGGATCTATACCACCCGTTTTTGATGTTTACCTTTTCCACATCCTTGGTGGGTGGGATGCTGCCTCGTGTAGGTTGAAGAAAAATAAAACGAAACTACCCCCAAAAAAAAAAAAAAAAGAAGACGATAGATCAAGTACTGGAGCTATGCACCCGACACTGCCACATCTTGAGGGAATGAAGATGCTGGTGTACCTGAGACAATGTGGCTTTCTATTTGATGGTTGTTCGTGCGAGATGCGGGCCATGGTCCACACTGCAAAAACTCAAGCCCGTCAAACGGCAGCTGCATTCATGTGAACAATTCCGTAAATTTCCATTTCAGTCGATTGTTCAAACAAAGCCCCATCGGCAAGCGAAAACAATCCAGCTAGTGGAAGCTTCTGTGAGAATGGAGAGACTCTATCACATTTCACAACCTTAAAACAAATAAACATAAACATTAGGACATCGATACAATCACAATTAGGCTATCGGTGAAATTGCCCATCAGTACACAGAACAACACGCTCTGGAGTGACAATCTTTACCCCCCCCCTCCTCCATCGCACTCACTCGTGTTCTCCCCTGGCATTAAGCTTTTTTCCAGAGCGAATATTTCCTCTTTGATAAAGATCTGGCGTCCCTGGCGTCTGGAGGCAAAAAAATTCGCGTTTTCATGGCTTTCTCGGCGCCCCATACAGCACCCAGTGCGAGCGAAAGTCACTAATTTTAGCGGCGAAGAACGCGAAAATTATTCACGATTACTTCCAATGCGGAAGCTCGTATTTATTTTCTTTACTAAGCAGCACAAGGCAGCAGCACTGTGCAGCAAAGGCAGATTCGTGTACAGGTTTGCAAGTTCTTTTTAGGCGCCAAGTGTGGGACAGACACGAGATGCTGGTTAGCTTGTAAAACCTGAAGTGGTTTCTTTTCACCGTAGTCGTTTTTCTTGCCAAGTGGTTTTAGCTCTCTCTTTTTTCAATTGCAATTGGCGTATCAATTATGAGTGGCAGCAGAAGAAGAAAGGACTTGTTTAACCAATTGGACGGGTTGCTCGGCAACCCGTTTGAGGCTGACGCGGTTACGCTGGTGAAGCCAGCTCCCGCTACTGCACCAACCTCCAAACTTGGGCACATTTCCAAGGGAGCCAGCATACTGAGTAGAATAGCTATGTTCGAACAAAACGAGGCCGGGGGCCTCCCGAAGCTCAAGCCCTTGCAACGGAAGGTTGGTGGTGGCTCTACTGCAACGGGCGGGGCCGGGACACCTGGTTCAAGCACCAACAACATGCACAGCAACAGTAGCAGCCAAATTGACACCACCCCCACCAACTGCAGCAGCAGTGTACCCAATAGAACAAATGACCACAACTACAGCCGTTCGGTGTTCGAACGATCTCCTCGGAAAGCAAAAGAGACCAAATTGCACACTAATCGGGACACCTCGAACCAAAGCTACTATGACACGTGGGACGCAGTCACGTCAAACTCGGACACAGAGTACGACGAAGAGTCCACGCACACTGCAGAAACGTCGCTCTACTTTGACTCGCCGCCACGCAAGATCACCAGGAACCCTTCGCTCATACTATCGGCAAGCTCTCCAGAGAGCGTGCCCACAGACATGCCATCACCCACAGCGGGATCGCAAGCAAGAAGACACCGCATATTCCAAAACAAGCTCAGAATAGGCATGCTGACTTTGAGCAACATCGAAGGCATGTTGGAGTGCGTGGAGGCCATGGTGCTTGCGGAAAACGACCTCATACTAGCCGAATTGAATCTGTTCGCACAAACGATGCAAGAGAGTGTCGCACACAACACCTACAGTGTTAAATTAAATATAGGACCCAGAAGGTGAGTATCAACTATTTTGGAGTATGCGATCACACCTCCCGATAACCGTTTAGGGAGACTCCCTTGGCAGATCTCGGATCCGTCAGTAGCTGCCATGGATTTTCTTGTTGTAGAGGTGTCTCCTGACCAGCACCTCCGAGCGAGGGCGTGATGACGAAAAAAAACGAAAAAAAAAAAAACGGCGCTGTGTGGGTCTCCTGGAGAGATCAAATCAGCATCTCATGATAATAGACACGGCTGCTACGACAGCAGACCGTACTGAGTAGACTTAGTTACTTGTAATATAGCAGCACTTTTTGCAGCTGCAGCAACAGGAAAAAAAAGCGGCTTTATACCTTGTAGTGTGTGCAGGATCGGCACACCCACAGTTATCGGCGGAGGCAAAAAGGAGATAGAACGGGTAGGAAAGGGCGGAGTACCAGAAGCAAGAAATGGCGATAAAGGACCTAGAAAGATCGCTCACGCGGGTGAAACTGTTCCAGGATGAGCTTTTAGCGCAGGTGGAAGAGCGCGAGCGCATGGTGGGCGTGCTTAAGCTCGTTCCATCCGCAAACGACAACCTCGATCTCATCAACCAGCTCGAGAAGATCCTGCGGGTGATGAAGTACTTTCAGGAAGACTTTGCGAAGGAGATCAACTCAGGCATATCGAAGGAGGATTACGAGAGAATGTACGTATATCTGGTCGGTACAAAAATGGGGCGCTATCAGCGGCCCTTGTGCCTCTGGAGAAACCCTTCTCGCGGGGTAACTCCGTAGAAAGTAAAATACTAACGGTGTAGAAACACACGATTTGACGGCATATATAGCAACTACATAGAAACTACATCGGAGTTGGGTAGGGACACGTACGTTGATGTTTCGGAGTACCAATTCACGCCCGTCGAGCTTCCTAAGCCCAGGCATTTGGTGGAGGAGGAGCGAGCGGCATCCGGGGGTGGCTCGAAGCTGGTGCGGTTCAAGGACAACTTGATCGAGGACGACCCAAACGACGTGGCGGCTCGCGAACAGCTCATGAACGGCGCCACAAGGTACAAGCCGTACACAGATGCGGAAGAGGACGGCGCTAGCACAGACACGCTGTCGATTGCGTCGCTGTTCGACGCACAGACCAACCAGCAGATATTTGCCCAGCATCAGCAACAGCTTCTCGAACAAGACCAAGACTTGGAGTTCTTGCTGGATTCGGTAAGGCGGCAGCACCAAATGGGTTTGAGCATCAACGAGGAGGTGGACGAACACCTCATTCTCTTGAACGACCTCGAGCTGGGAGTCGACAGAGCATACACGCGGCTCGGCCAGGCGCAGAACCGCTTGAAGCTGTTCCAGCGCATGTGCAAGGAGAACGGCAGCATGGTGACGATAGTGGTGCTTACGGTAGTATTACTAGTATTGCTCTTTGTATTGAATTAGGCATAGACGGTTACACATCCTGGCCGCGCAGCGGCGTGTAGAGAGAAGATTTGAGAGTGTGCGCCATCTGCACCTCTCGGGCCATAGCTTGGAAGATCTGCACCTTTTGGGCCACAGTTTGAGCTATTCTCCTGAAGGAGCCGGAGCCGGAGCCGCCAGAGACTTCGTAGAGCACTTTTAGGGATGCTGCACTGAGAATGCACAGTCACTGATAGAGCTTGTCGGTACAGGATGCCAAAAAGAGGTGTGTATTGTGAACTGAATTGTAGTCTATGAGAATGGGCGGCTAGAAATTAAAGTCATCGTTTTCCTCCTCCTCTTCGCTGAAGAACCAAATGAACACTATGATGGCCGTGTAAACGACTAAACCACCCACTATACTCATTACCGTAGCACCGAGCTCGATCAACCGGCTGTGGTAAAAGGTGAGTGGTAACGCTATTCCGCTCACAATGAGAAAGCCGGTCACGTGCTGGCAGAACTCCTTCAACGAGGAAGGAGCATTGCCGTGGTCGTTGGAGAAGGTTAGGAAGTCATCGCGGTGGCTCTCGACGCTCTGTGCCACGATGTTGGGCAACGGCGCCACGAGGAAAATGCCTATGACCCAGAGCGGCTTCCAGTTGCTGAAGAGTGCGCACGAGAGGAGAATCAAGAGGAACCCCGATGCGAGGAATGCAGAAAGAAAGATGATCTTGTTGAGTGGGTTCATTGTGGAGGTGTGTGGGGCGGGGGGGCTGTCTGGATGCAAGTGGCTGCTCGAGGCTACTAGGGTAAAGCCGCAGTGCTAGTTGAGAGGGGAGCGACGCCTTTCAAAGGGGAGAAGACGAATTGATGCGGAGCTGGCGGAGCAGGCGTAGCAAATATTGTAAAGGAAAGCAGAATTGCTAGCAATGCAGTGTGCTGAGTGATAACGAACGGGGCAGTATGTTTGTCAGGGGAACGGCTCTAGAAGGTGGCCAATCCCTCCAGCTTCTCTATGCCTCCTTAGTGACACAAAGGGGGTATGGAGGATATATGCAGGTCGAGAGCAAGGACAATGGCTGCAAAGCAAGAGAGAATGGTTGCGAAAGATGAATGACACGGGCACCCCGACGCCCTTGTCCAGGTAGCTGGTACAAACATGTAGTATCGTAAACATTCATTCGCTAACGGGGTAATAATCACTATATACAAAATCGTTTCGGCAGTGTACAGATCATCGGTCTGTAGAAAGGTTTGATCTAAGACAAAGACAGTACTCCTGCCTTACTTCCAAAACCAGCCCTTGTTATCCTTACCGTGTCCCAGGTCAACCTGTGATGGAGACAAGTACTCTTCTTCATGAGTCCATGTCTTAGCATCGAGTGGTTTTGTTTTCACAAACCGCTGTGTCTTGGAAGTCCCATCACTGTACACTTCCTCTCTAACTTCCGTTAATTGCACCTCGTTGTTTTCCGGGTTCGAGCTGTATGTGGAGTTCACAGTGTAGGACACAACTTTGGGCGATGAATCCGCCACATTGCCCGCTGCTCTTGCAGTCAGTTGCTGTGTGACACTGTCAGCTTGCTTCAGTGCAAGCTGGGCTTGCTTGACACTGTCGGAAGCGTCAAGCTGGTCACTTTGACGGCGACGCTCGTCATGTTGGTGCCATTTATGGTGGCCCCACCGGTGACAACCATGGTGCCTACTCCGTCTGCCCTCCGCGTACAAGCCGTTCTGCCAGTCGAGATAATCAATAAACAGACTGAAAAACGTCCCCTTGTTGCCCAAGTCAAACACACCGCTCTTGGAAACGGGCTTGTTCCCTGAAACTGAAACGTCTGTGCCACTGAGCTTTCCGACGGCTTCAAAAAAATCCTCCTTGGTCAAAATCTTTTCCGAAGACTTATCCTTCAAAAACTTGGGTGCAACCTCCAGGTTGGGGAAAAGACACCTCCAGTGTCCGTCTTCATCCCAAACAGTCAACCCATCCTTCTTGATACAGTCGCGGTAGGCCCGTCTAGTCGGGTTCTTACATGTGTATCCGTAGGGGGTCGTGCTACATCTTCCAAAGAAAAGTCCCGGTCCAAGCTGCCAGAAGGATCTAGGATCGTCTCCACCTTTAGTAGAGAGCTGCTCCTGTTTGCGTTCATTGTCAAGTGTCACGGGATCCCTCGACTGGTATGGACGAGGGAAGTAATCGTCAACATTACGACTCATTTTCCGCTCAGACTCCTCTAATGCCCACCGAACAGCCTTCTCTGCCTCCTCGTAGTCCTGCATGCTCTGCTGCCAGATATCTCTAGACTTATCCAGCCAGTCATCAATCTTGCTACCGGTAATGTTCAAGAGAGATCCGGCGATGCTGGCCATATTCTGGCCCATTTCGTTGACATTGGTGAGGATCGTATCGAATTCCTCGTCAACAGACCTTTCCTTACGGATTGTCTCCTCCTTCTTGTCCTTGGAAGTCCACCAAGAATTATCTTTGCCTGACATCTTTACGAGATGGAAACAACAAAAAAAAAATTATAATATATTAGCTATGCTTGCAATTGCAAAACTTTCCTGTTCTATTCTTTGCTATATTCTTGTATAAACAACGGCAAAGGGTTCCTCTTTATGTGTTTTCTGGTGGTGGCGCTAATTTGTTTGCCATCAGCAGCTGAAACCTCCTTATCTATTGCCATCGGGTCACGTGACATGGTCACCACCCCTAGCATTGCTGCTGGATGCGAAGGCTGCTACGCATTCCAAAGAATTCCTTAGAATTCTCGCTTTATTTATATAAAAATCTCTAGAGCACTGTGAACGGATTGTAGAATACAGTTTGTGTTTCTAACCTCCTATACACTTGATGTAGTCGTACGATAAGAAGTTGGAAACATCGCACCAGTTCTCGTTGTAACACTGTTTGGACACTCTTGTATTATTTGCACAATTTGGTGCCAATGGAGAAAGCCTATATTGCAAATTGACATACTCTTGATTGAAAGCAATATTTGTTTGATTCTTGAGTTTCGACGCAACATACGTGTGCCAGAACGTTGCGTTTAATGGTGCCGACTTTGGCCACGTCCCCTTTGGATCGTACGTTTCTCTAGCGGAATACTCAAAATCCCATGCTGGCTCTTCCCCACCATTGGTGTAAGTCTCGTTCAACTTGGAATAGTAGTTGTAAGAGTTGATGATATTGAAGGATTTGTCTTCCACCTCGTAGTATCTCCAGGATGGATTGTTGTTCGAGAGCGGTGTAACTGACTGTGAAACCCATGCCATTTGCAAGGCACTGGACACATCCTCGGTGTTATTCGAGGAATACAAGATCTTGAACTGGTCTCTATGGGTGTGGCCGAAAAAGATGTTTGCTATGGTATAAGGGCTGAATCTTTCCACAATCCTCTTGAAAATCTCAGATTGGATGGGTAGTACACTAATATTAGACAGCGGGATGTGGGCCATAATCCACACTCGTTGCCCCCGCTTCTCGCTGTCAACCAATTCATCGATCAAAAACTGCCACTGGCCAAACGTGTCGTAGTTTGAACTCAAGTTTAAGTATGCCCAAAGGTTGTCCAGGAAGTAACAATTTGAGTTCAACACAATCACTTTCAATCCTCTCGATGTGACAGTGGAAAATCCAGAGTAGTGTGTTTTGAGGTAATCTGCCTTTGTTTCATTCACCCAGCTATTGTTGAACCAAAGATCGGACATCAATTCGTTATTCCAGTTATATTCCTGGGAAATGTTGAAGGACCGTTGTGGAACTTGTCCGTAGGGAAACGTGTCGTGGTTACCCAATGCTGGGAAAATGGGGATCTGATTGAGGTAATGTTTCATGAGCCTGAAATTCGTCACTTCCGCTCTCTTGGTTGTGTTTGCATCGCAATGGAACTCGTCGTGATCCACTAGGTCGCCAGTAAATATGGCAAACTCGAAGCTTTTATCTGCTGTTAACGAGCTGATATGCCTTAAAGTGTTGTTCAACATAACTTCTGGCGGGTCGCAGAGATATCCACCAAATGTAGACGCAGGGAGAGACTCAGAGTTGTAACCTCTAAGCCGCGGAATATCGTAGTAGTTGCCCTTGACATAGCTACCATTGGTCGCATAATGAGCATCGGGGTAGAATGAGTACTCGAAGTCACTCTTTGTATTACCAATTGCAGCAAACCCTTGGGAGGAAAAGTTGTAACCCAGTGGCTGCAAATTCTTGTTATACGATTCCGGAAGGCAACACAAGCCCCCGGTACAGTTTGCCTCGCTACCAACAGTGTACCTGAACAGAATATGGAAGTCTGATATGTGCAAGACATTGAACAATTCTCGTGGGCCCTCACTGTAGACGGGAGCAGAATTTGCATAGTCGGGCTTGGCTGGCAACTTGGACAGGAAATCATACAACTTTTCCACATCAGGAGTCACAGGCAAGTCGCAATACTCGCCCTTGTAATAACAGTAGTATTGTAAATCTAATTCTGACGAAGTATTTAAACGCTTGATAACTTGAATGAAGTCATTATCGTAAAAGTTCACGCTTGTTACATCCGCTACCCCCGCTTGATTTAACCCGACATTCTTCTGCAAGCTCGTAGAAGTAGTACTGAGGTAGAAATCGACATTATCACATTTGAACTCATCTTCCGAATGCAAAACAATGCAGTATTTAAATAACAACAATGAAACCAAATGCGCCCTTTCTGGGTACTGAAGGAGAAGGCTCTGTGCATACTTGAGCTTGTTTTGGCATTTGAAACAGGAATCGCCCGCAGTCGCAGTCAAATTCTGCAATTTTTGTTTAATCCAGTCGGAATCCGCTGGAGGGAGGTTATCATAGATAGAATGCGCAAGACCAGAACTTCTCTTCGATATAAGCTGCTTTTTGATTGACCCGATGCCAGGTATCGTGTTGCCGAAACTGGCACCGATAAGAAAAAACATCAAATATAAATAATTAAGCAACATGGCTGCAAAATTCCTGAGAAAAATATCTTGTTAGCCGCAAAAATATAAGAAGAAAAAAGTGATACAATGAATAGTGAAGAAAGCTATAAATGACGAGTAGGATTGGAGATACAATGAATACCATTCACATACTCATATATATACGTTCAGACATACCCGTATAATCTTGTACTAGCAACGATGTCGAATCCACGTGGCTGCAATATAGGAGAAGAACCAAAGATCAATATAAAACGTTTCTTAGCTGGAACGCATTCGTTTAAACTTATCAGACCGATTTGGCGTTGTATGTTCTGAATTCAGAAAGGGATAATCCTTGTGCATATCACTTTGCACTCCTTCTTCCTCGTACCTTCGGGAACACGCAGCAATTGATTGCACAGTTAGCCAGATACACAGATCTTGAATTAGCGCCAGTACATGAAATCTCTGCGAAGCTGTCGGCTCGAAACCCACGCAGGCTTCTAATGTACTAACACTAAGTTTGAAAACAAGTTGATTCAGTTGGACTCATAGTAGGGTGCCGAATTCATGCAATTTAGAGACATTTTAGAATGGACAATATAACCTTATAACTAATTTTTGGCAATGTTTAGTCGAAAGCCAATGTTGTCGCACTTTTTTGTCTTTTCATGTTTGGCACTTTGCACTCTAACAAGGCTTTCTAAGACAACTAATACGAACTCAGGTGCATACAAACACTTGACGAACGTAAATATCTTCTTGATAAGAGAGCATACACAGAGCGTACTGAGCATGAGAATCAGTGAGGAAAAAAAAGAAACCTTGAAAATGTTTTGCAGCCAGTAGCTATACATTTTAACCCACTAGACCACCTCTACTGACAAGTGTCCGGGCTAAAACAGGAATTACAGTTGCACCAAGCTAATTATTATTTGTTTATTTCACTATATGTGACTATTGGTAATAATACACGAATTGAAAACCTAGATATTATACAAGTATTATAGTCCACAAACTAAGGAGAAATCTTGATATAAGCACTTTCAGTGATATCTTAGTTAGACTATGGCTCATGAAATTGGAAGTGCTTCCGTTCTGTCTTCAAGCAGTGGAAATCTCATAAACTATGGCAAGACTGAACAGTACACTTTGAACACTCCCTTTTCTAGTTTATGATAGCAACTCAGTTCAGTTGCCATGACTTGGAGAGTACCCTCCTTGTGCATTTGCTGCGCTCAACTGCTGTTGGAGACGTTGCTGGAACTGCTGCTGCACCGTGGGTCCCGTCCCCGTGACCAGAACACGTTTTCTGAGATTTATACCATTTGTAGGGGCCCCACCATTCTTTGGCGAAGGCTCTGGCATGTACATAGATCTGCCCTTGGGAGTATTAAGGACGTCTGATATTGGAGAGTAGTTCTGTGCATACTGCATATACGAGTTTTGTACCGCTGGTGAGGAGATGGGGACGGCATGAGAAATCTTAGGTTGAGATGGTGTTTGAAAATGCCCGTGACTGTTGTTTGGCGGTAAGTGGCCGTAGTCGTGATACTCACTTGAGAAAGACGGTAAAAACTCAGCATCGGACTGAATATCAAACGATTTGTGCATGTAGAACTGGTTCTTGATCGATGCGAGCATTTTAAGCCGAAGAGTTTCAGCAGCTGCTGACGATGCTTGAGCTGATCCTGAGCCGCGCATCGCTTGTACGCTCAAGATTCCCGTGTAACTTGAGTCAGGCATACGTATTTGTGAATGGCGCTATATATAGATGGTAACGACTCTGCTGCAAAGCTATGAATAGCAGCAGTTAATCTCAGTGGAGAAAGTGAAAAATTCTTGTGCAGTACCAGCGATGTGATCTGGCGTTGCGAGCCTTGGTCTATGGTATATGAAAGAATAAAACGAGTTACTACAGGAGTAGGAGAGCTAGGAAAAGGAGCGGAGGTGACTTTTGATGCTTATGATCAAGCGTGCTGCAGCTCCTCGTGGAGTGGTTTCCCTTGGAAATGTATGGGTTTGTAGCTCTAGATCACAATCACAACTCAGTAGCCGGCAGTCGGTTTCAATTCACCCCACGACTCCAGCGAGAACGAGATTTGCACCCTCTCCTACCGGATTCTTACACTTGGGATCGCTCAGAACTGCCTTGTATAACTACTTACTAGCTAGAAGTACAGGAGGGACATTTGTTTTACGTTTGGAAGATACAGACCGCAAGCGGTTGGTGGAAGGAGCTGAATCGAATATATATGAGAGTCTCAGGTGGTGTGGGATACAAGTGGATGAGGGCCCACAAAGCACACCTGAGTCCGCCAAATTCGGGCCGTATAGGCAGTCAGATAGGAAAGAAATTTATCGGGACTATGTACAGCAGTTGCTTGCATCTGGACATGCTTACAAATGCTACTGCTCCAAGGAGAGGTTGGACCTGCTTCGGCAAAGTGCTATGAAATTGAAGCCTCCGACGACGGCTACATACGATCGAAGATGTCTTACCAACAGCGATTTCCACGACCATGAAAACGGCCAAGAATCTTATGTAGTACGTTTTAAATCGCCCGAGAGGTACCCGGAATTCGAAGACTTAACCCACGGCATTCTCGACTTGCAGCCGCAATATAACCCCACCGACCGGCGATTTGACGACTTTGTGATTATGAAGTCTGACGGTTTACCCACGTACCATTTCGCCAACGTGGTGGACGATCACTTGATGGGTATTACTCATGTGATCAGAGGCGAGGAGTGGTTGTCTTCGACTCCAAAACATGTGGCACTATACGAAGCATTTGGATGGACTCCGCCCAAATTCATACACATCCCCTTGCTTACCTCTTTAAAGGACAAGAAACTATCGAAACGATCCGGGGATATAGGCATTATGAGTCTCAAAGAGAACCAGGGGATATTACCAGAGGCATTGGTGAACTTTGTAGCGCTCTTCGGGTGGTCTCCTCCACGGATCGAACCGGGTGTGAGTACTACGGAAGTGATGTCCATGACACAGCTTGTTGAGTCCTTTTCCTTGGATAACCTCACCAAGGGGAATGCTAAAGTGTCTTCAGAAAAATTGAAGTTCTTCAACAAGGCACACTTGCAAAGAAGACTCGAGAATCCCGTCCAGTTGAAGGAATTGATAGACCAGGAATTACCCAAGTACAAGGGCGTTAGTCGTGATTACCTTGAACTTTGTCTCACAAGAGCAGCGCCATCTTTATCAAGCGTAAATGAGTTGAGAGAAATGCATTCTTACCTATTTACAGACAATGTGGATTTGAGCAGCCAAGCGAAATTATCTCCGAATGCACAAGAGATCTTGGAACAGTTCGAAAAGGAATATGCCGAAGGTGCAGACCCCCAACAGATCGTGAAATCTATACAGTATCCACAAAAAGAAGTGTTCATGACTTTGAGATACGCCCTTTCTGGTGGAAAGCCCGGTTTAACCATTCCAGTTCTCATAGAAGTTCTCGGCAAAGACAAAACTACCAAAAGAATCAAGCAAGCGTTGGAATCGCTTTGTAAATAGCATCAGATAGATAAATGTATATTACTTTCTATTAAATTTCTATCACTTTAGCCTGTGATACCCACGTTTCTTGCAAAATCCAAAAAATCTGTTTCCCTGCGCTTTCTTTTTTTGTTTATACCTCCGCCGCTGGCCAAAGAATCCAAATAAATACAGTGGATCATTATATCTGGGTGGTAGTAGAGACCAGTGAGCAATTTTGGAGTCACCAAGAAATACTGCGAAGACTTTTTTGTACACGCTGTGTGCACAAGGTACTTGTGAGCCATTTTCTCGTTCTTCGGGTCCATTCCCTGGTTGATTTCGTCGACGACTCGGAACGGAGCCTCAGTTAGACCTTGCAAGGACATAATGAAGAAAATAGTCGAAACCGCTCTTTCACCACCGGACTGCGATTGATGATCGAGGACTTTCAATTCCGAGTTTTCCCTGAATTTCACGAGAATCTGCAACTTCCAATTTTTAAACCGATCCAGTTTACTGATTTCCACTCGTCCGTCACTTGCCACAGATGTGAATCGCTTACGGAAAGTTTCGGAGATTTCGTTGACTAAACTCGTAATCTGAGGCTCCCATTCTTGTTGAATACTTGCAATACGAGTCGAGAGTTGTTGCTGCTTGGATTTGAGGATGGGCAACTCCTTTTGTGCGAACTCGATCTCCTGAAGCTTTCTTTGTAAATCCTCCATTGACGACTGATCCACCGCCAGCATGAGCGAGCGCTCTTCCTCTATAAGTTTGATTTTGTTACGGATGAATTCTTCTGTGAGTGTACCGGCATCGAGGTACTTGGCGGCAAGCTCGCCTAACTCACTTCTTTCTTCTTCTGTGTACGAGCTGCTTTGTTCCTGGATCTTTTTCGCTGCATCACTCTTTTTGATTTCGTCGTACTTAGCCTTTGCTGCTTGGTAGTTATCTCTGAGTTGTTGCTTGTGGGTTTCCAAATCGGCAAGGAACTCGCGGGTAGTTGCAATCTTGTTCTCAAGCTGAAGAATGCGGAACTCTGTGTGACATACTTGTACACTTAAGGGACCCAACTTTCGAAGAAGCTTAGCAGATTCAAGGGCATGATCTGAAACAACCTTATACCTTCGAGTTATGCCCTCTTCGATTTGCACAATCTTGTCGCTACAGTCTCTTGTCGACTCTTCTTGCAATTTATCCATTTGTTGTTTTTTGCTCTCCAACCTGCTTTCAAGTTGCTGCCTTAAATTTTTCAATTTCATTACCTCATCCAATTCGTTCTTCAGCGAATCAAATTCGCCCTTAAGAGTGGCTCGGGCTTGTTTAAGAGACACAATATTCTCCTTATAAGTTTCAACTTCTGCAAGGATACTTTGCATTTGCAGCTTGAGCAGCTGAATGTTTGCATTCAATTCTTTCTTTGCATGCTCAGTGAGTCCACCTGCAGAGTTGGCGAATAGTCTGGCTTCGAAGATCCTTTCTGTCGAATAGAAAGTTTGTTTTGAGCCATATTTGGACCTGGAAACATTGAACGCGTTATCACCAGAAATGAATTTCATGAACGGAACCCGGTCACTGCGGAGTAATCGGTTAAGTTGTTGTTCCGATAGTGGTTCTCGTGATACTGGGATTTGGTTTAATTTCGAAATGTCATTCAACATGTTGAGAACTTGTGGTGGGCCACTAATAAAGTCGGAAAGGTACCCATCGAAACCGAATCTCTTGATATCTTCGACAGGAATGTTTGACGCAGGAGCCTTGTTTAGTGTTAATCTCATGGGAGCGTTGTAGCTTTGAAAGACAACTTTGTTTACTACATCATAGTCTTGTCTGTTGGAGAAACTGAGACAGAGCAAGGTATTGTTGTCGATAATTTTCTCAATGTACTTGGCGTATCTCTGATCTTTAATTTCACACGATACAGCGGGGGCTTCAAAATACTTGCCCTTGAGTTGTGGATGGTCTCTCCGAAGTAGTTTATGGGCTCCAATAGTATTTCTGATAAGCTCGTACAAGTTACCGCCACCGCCACCGCTTGAAGCCGTGGACCCTCCTCTACCATTGTTCAAAGCATTCTCAAGTACTATGAGTTTGTCAGTGGATGTGAGTCTCTCGTTATTTTCAGTTAGTTGGTGTTGCAATTCGTTAAACTCTTGTCGTTTGGGTCGCAAAGTTGTTTCTAGCTGCTCGAGTTGTTCATTTACATCCTCTAATTGGTCGTGCTTGGTGTCTCTTATGGATCTGAGCCTAGCAATATTTTCCTCCTCGAATCGGCGATTCGCCTCAGGTGGAAAGTTTTCTTCGATTTTCTTCACGATATCGTCGTACTCTTGCTTTCTTTCTTCGAGTTCTTTCAATTTCCGCGATGAACGAGCTTTTAATTGTTGAATAGTGTGTTTGAAATCTGCGATTTTTTCTCTCCCTTGAGTCTGTGCCGCTGTCACATTTTTCACTTGTTCCAATATTTCCAGCTGTTCACTCTGGAGTTTGGAGAGTTCTTGACTCAAAGTCAGTTTTTCTCTTTCAAATGTTGCTAACTCTGCCTCGATTGGCTTACTATTCATATTGAACTTATCAAGTGCCTTTTTTGCTTGATCTCTTTCCCTTTTCAAGTGCTTTTGTTGCATTTTTAAGTCTTGGATCTGAGCATACGGGATCAATTTGTTGTGATGGGCTAATTCCTGGGTCTTGCTTTGGTAATCCTTGTATTTCTTCGCTTCCTCTTCTAGCCTCTCCTTTTCTTCAATAAGTGTGTTATAGCGAGCCTCTTTTTGTTCAACCCGAGACTGTAGCTCGACCAAATCGTTATCGTGACTGATGAGGTTTTCATGCATTGAGAGAAGCAGTCCGTCTCCGAGTGTTCTCTCAGTCTCTAGCAAGAGCTTCTCTGGTGATAGCCCTGCAAATTCAGCCACTCTTTCCTGAGGTAGGAAATGGCAGAGATTATCTAGCTGGATATTGAACGATAGCACAAGCAGACGGATGGATTTTTCATCCGATTTGCGGCCATCAAGCTTCCATTTGGATTCCTTGGCGGTGAACTTGCGTTCAATTACGTGGTCTATCGGGTCTCCCCTAGAATCAACACCGCGCCCACGCATAGTGATAGTAATAGTGCTCTGCTCATGGCCACTTTTGATCATACTTTTCATTGTTTTGCGCTTGATCAAGTCGAGTTTGCCTCCTAGTCCAAGGCAAATCGCAGACACCAACGTGGACTTGCCCGTCCCATTAGGACCGATTATCATGTTAAGTGTTGGGGAGAGGTTGAACTGGCCAAATGAATAGGTGGTGAAGTTCCATACTTTCACCTCGAGGAGGTAACCAGGTTTGAATCCGTCTCTGGCAACAGACGGGCCATCACCCATCGCGTCAAGAGTCCCCCCAGCTTTAGTCGATTGCTCCTCGCTGTCATTATTACTACTAAGCTGGTCGGTACTGTTGGCGAGTCGCCTACGCTTCACATCTGGTGCCGGCACCATCGATGCGTGTTGTGTACTATGCGGGTGTGGCTGCTCTAGGCGCCCTAACAACCCATCAGTGGAGACGCGCTTAGATGTAGAAGAGATAAGTCACGTGCAGATCATAGTTGTACTTCCCACGACTCGCTTTGTTTACGTTTTCGAAAATCAAAAACAAGTGGGAATGCTCCAGCTGTCTTCTTCTCTACAATATACGTATATAATGGTATGTACAAGTGAGTTGTGCGAGACGCGCGAGGCATGCAGTTGTGTCAAAGGCTCCATATTGCTCTTGCCCGCTTTTGCGAAGTGTCTCAGACATCTAGGAGTGGACGACCAACACATTCGATACGCAAAGCCACCGCACTGAGAGAAACCCTTGCCCCAGATGTAGTGCTCGGCACCATGAAAAGTCCTATTGCTTTGCAAGCACCCATCATCACCTTGATGCCACTGGTATCTTTTGCACATGCTGCTGTCCATCGGGAGTAGCTTAAGCTCCACCCCCCACCTTTAACAAAGACCTTTAATGAAGGTTTCCTGCATACAACCAGCCGTACTAACAAACGCAGTCTCAAAATATAAAGACTTACAAGGACGCCTTTGCGCTCTTCGATAAGAAGGGAACAGGAAAGATCCCCGTTGAGCACCTTGGTGATTTGCTCAGAGCCGTAGGCCAGAACCCAACATTGGCCGAAATTTCCACTTTGCAAAGCTCAATCCAGTCAAACGAGTTTGACTTTGACGTCTACCACAAGATCATCAACAGACCAGATGGATTCAAGCCCTTGGGATTACCCGAAGACTACATCAAGGGATTCCAGGTTTTCGACAAGGACCAGACCGGGTACATTGGTGTGGGAGAATTGAGATACATCTTGACCTCGATCGGGGAGAAGTTATCAGACTCGGAAGTTGACGAGTTATTGAAGGGGGTTAACGTGACTTCTGATGGAAACGTTGATTACGTTGAATTTGTCAAGTCTATTTTGGACCAGTAAGCCGAAAAGACTGCAATAATTACCACGATTCGTGGAGGTATGGAAGTATTTATGTGACATATTGATGATGCAATACAGTATTCTGTTGATTGAGTGTAGTTTTGTGGAATGAGATGTAGAGGTTTTGTTGTGGGGTCAGTACAGTGGAGGAGCACCAAGACTGCCAGAAGCGTTGCAGCCGTCTCACGGTTCCAATTTCTGAAGTTAGGGTCGTGCAAACTCAATTTGAGAAACAAGAATGTTTTTCAGCTTGAACTTTACAGGAGCAGATGAAGCACGTGAGCAGGGCAAGCTTGTGGAGGGTATAACCATTTTGGACGACAGTGAAGCAGGAGTACACTAGTGGTTTAAAAGCGTTAAAATAAAGCTTCAGAAGCGTACGTTTGTTTTTGGGGTTGACATTCCCACTCTATCAAAAATTCGGTTGTAGCACTTGAAGGTCTTGAGGTGGAGCAGTTTGAGAGATTGAATCCCTCTCGTTCAAGATAGCGCCCTGGTAGCGCCCAGGGAGAGATCCAGGACCCAGATCTCTGGAAGACCACCGCACTGCAACCCCTGAAGAGGCCCAAAAGTTGCACAGACGTTTGCAGCCAAACCGAATCCTGCATACACGTCGATATCAAAAGCATCGGAACAAGCGACACATTGAGCTACTGATGGGCCCCACAAGGGCGATGTCAAGCGATCCACTCGATAGCCAGCGGTTCCACTTGTACCCCGAGGATCGGCTCATGGTGGTGGCGACACTAGGAGCCACGGTGGGAGGGTTTCAGGGATTCTACGAGGGCATGAAGGTGGCCGCGTTGCGGTACTTGACCGAAAACGGCCACCGACTACCCAAGACGGTGGGCGGGTGGTACTTTTACCACAAAAAGAAGAACTACGTGATGATTTTGGAGGGAGTCAAGCGCTCGTTCATCAACTCCACAAAGATGTCGCTTGCAGCAACCGGTTTCTTCGGCATCGAGTACTGCATGGACACTTTTGCCAGAGGGGGTACCATCGACCTCCTCAACACAGTGGCCGCGGGAATGGTCCTGGGCGCCATCTTCGGCGCGTACACAAAGATGAGCCGCGTGCAGTTGTGGAAAAACGTCCGCAGAGGCGGCACGTTGGGGCTCAGCTTGGGCATCACTCAGGACCTTTTGATCTGGACCAGAGGCGGTCACGTGTGGTACTTGGACCGGTTGGGGGTGACAAACCCACGCTTCCGGCCCGAACAGGCTCTCCAATGAGCCCAAAAGCCGTCAAACAGAGCCTCCAATGGTTCCGTTCCCGCAGGTGGATCAACGGAGATGCTACGCGTGAGCGCCGCCGGAAGCACCCACGAGCCACTTCTTGTAGCCCTGCTGGGGGTACGCGGGTCCGCTCCGCTCGGGCCACTTCGTGGAGACCACTGCGTGGGGCTGTTCTCCCGAAGGGAGGCCCCTCAACGGAGTTGCCCCGCGGGAGCGCCGCCGGAGGCACCGATGACTGCTGATTTCCTTAGCGGGGGCACGCGAGTCTGCCCCCCTCGGGCCACTTCGCGTGGCCAGTGCAAGGGGTGTTTTCGTGATAGACCACGGCTACAGGGCAGTTAATTCTTGTAAATAAAAGTCTATGTACACAGCTGTAGCTAGTCGTCCTCGTCGAGATCTGCGACGGGGTACAGGAGTAACACCGCAACGCCTGTCAAGAGGTTGAGCTGCTCGCCCGACTCGTGCAACGACAGGAAGATCAACACCTCGCCGCCTGTTTCCTTCACCTTTTCGCCGAGTGCTATGTAGTGTTTTCTCACGGCCAAGTCGTCGCTTCGGAAGAGGGTGTCGGTTATCATGAGGTACTTCACCGCACCCAATTCTGCTGCTTTTGTCGCTTCTTGTGGGCCGTACCACGCGCGGTCGTCGTCTGCGTTCAAAGTTCGCTGGAACTCGTCGAACACGAGTGCTTCTCGCGCAAACTGGGTGTCTCGGAGCTGTGTCTGGATTCCCGGGTCTTTCAACACTTCTTCGAGTCCCAGAAGGTATCCTGTCAGCGAGTGTACCACGAGAAACTTGGACTTGTTGGCGATCACTGCTGCTGCCGATGCCGCTGCCGATGCGCCCGACGCACCTGACGTGGCAGTGCTGCTGCTGGCAGTGGCTCCTGCACCCCCATTGCCGCTGCTCTGCTCCCGGGCAGCCTGCACCAACAAATACTTGTATAAAGCGTCTGCGGTGAAACCGGGCAGAGCCAATATGACAGCCTTGAGACGGTTGAGGTCAAAGTTTCGAAGCATGGTCAGACTGACCAAGTTGTAGAACTTTTCGAGCGCCCGGTCGTGCTGGCTGCCGCCGCCCTCGCCACGGCGCTTGCGCGGAATCAGCTTCTCGATCTTGTTGCGCAAAACGGTCATTGTGTCGGTGACCAAGCAGATGTGGGCCACGCCCTCCTCCATCACCACCGCGCCAATCTCGGCCTTGTCGTCGATCAGACACGCCAGCACCACGAGCCCGTAGCTGATCTCGTCCCACTCGTCTTTGTAGAGCGTGAACGGCTTGTTGTTGAGCTGCACCTCTGCTGTGTGGAAGCTCTGCATCGGCACCCACTCGTTGGCCTCCAAGCTCTTGCCGCGAATGCGGAGCGATTCGTCCAGCGGCGTGTATTCGATGCTCTCGACTGACAACCGGAGCACCAAGTTGATGCGCTCGGCCTTGCCGCCCGACTTGCCGTCCTTGGGGCCGCCTCCGCTGCCAGACCCGCTGCCCTTCTTGACGTTCCGCGTGGTGCTCATTTTGACTTCATCGCCCTTCTGGATAAGATTGTAAAGCTGCCACAAGTCCTCCTTGTCCTCGGGCACGAGCGTGGTGAACCCGCTGCTGTCCTTCTCAAACGCCTGTTTGAGCAACCGCATCGTTCTGTGTGTGTGTGACGGTGTCGGTGACGCGGAGCAGAGCTGCTGGGCCGCCCCGCGAAATTTGGCGCTGTCGCTGCCGCTAAATTGCTGCGAAAAAATGCTTCGGTACTACGCTGGGAGAACAGCCCTACGCAGTGGCCCCCACGGAGTGGCCTGAGCGGAGCGGATTCGCTTGCCCGCGGCAGGGCAATCAGCAGTGACTTGGGGGTGCCTCCGGCGGCGCTCCCGCGGGGCAACTCCATTGAGGGGCCTCCCTTCGGGAGAACAGCCCCACGCAGTGGCCTCCACGGGTGGCCCGAGCGGAGCGGACTCGCGTGCCCCCCGGCAGGGCTACTAGAAACGGCTCGTGGGTGCCTCCGGCGGCGCTCCCGCGGGGCAACTCCGTTGAGGGGCCTCCCTTCGGGAGAACAGCCCCACGCAGTGGTCTCCACGAAGTGGCCCGAGCGGAGCGGACAGGAGATCCTATGGGGAGGGCGGCGGGCAGTACAAGCTGGCGGCTCACGTAGTGTGTATTCTGTATGTAAACGGCCTATTTAACGTCGGCCTTGACGATGGTGGAGTTCTTGCACAACTCGCCCTTGGCGTTGACCAAGCGCCTGGGCTCCTTGCCCTCCTCGGTGTACACCACGTCGAAGTTCTCAGTGGTGGAGAAGTGTGGCTGGCATGCTTCCCAGATCTTCTTCTTTGGGTTCAACTGCTTTTCGGGGACACCGTCGTATCCCTCGAAGAAGATCTTGTCTCCTGCCTTTGATCCGGCCGGTGGGTTCACAAACTCAACTGTGTCTGCGTTGGACGCACAGAGCACCATGGCGGTGGACTTGACACCACGCATCGACACAGGCTTCAAGTTGGCAATCGTCACCACGTACCGCTCTTGCATGTCTTCCAACGGCACGTATTTCACGAGACCCGAGCACACCGTACGGGGCCCCTCGGCGTCGCCCATGTCGATCGTCGACATGTAAAGCGAGTCTGCGTCTGGGTGCTTCACAGCCTTCTGGATGAACCCAACCCTGAAGTCGATCATCGAAGGGTTTGGTGGCACGGCGCTGGCCGCTGCCTTTGCTGCGGCTTCGGCCTTAGCCTTGGCCTTGGCCTCTTTCTTGGCCTTGGCTGCTTCCGCCAGTGCCTTCTTTTGCTCCTCTGAAAGCTCGCCTCCCTTTCCGGCTCCGGCGGCTGCCTTTTCGCTGCCCTTGCCGGCTGCCTTGTCCGCTCCCTTTGTAGGCTTGCCGCTCTTCTCGGCTGCCTTCTCTCCAGCAGCAGCGCCAGCAGCAGCAGCAGCGGCTGGCTTCTTCTTCTCCTTGATCTCTCTAGGCACCTTGATGTCGTAGTCGACCACCACCTGCTCGCCAGCAGGAACCTCCACGTAGTTGTGCTGGAGCAAGTCCACCCACCGCACAATGTGTCTGTGAGCGGCGAGGTCATCGGCGCTCTTCCAGTCGCGTACCGAAGGCAAAACCTTGGCGAAAGCTGCCAAATCGGCGCTGGTGAGCTGATTGCCGGCCACAAACGTGCGGCTTCTTAATGAGTCGTTCAAAGGAGCGATCAATTCAGAAACAGCGGCATCGCCGTCTCTGGCTGCGAGAGTCTCAAACTGCGCAACCAACGCCTTTTCCTCGTCTGAAACGAGGACAGCGTCGATTTTGGCGGACGCAAGCTCGCCCAACGCAATCTTCTTGAAGGTTTCTGCACTAGACATTGCGGATCGGTGTGTGTGTTTTGTGGGGCCCTTGGGAGGCTGCAGTGAAAAGTGCTGAAGATTTTTCGACTCACTCTTTTCAGAGTCACGTGATGCACTCACCCCACCCCACAAGCCCTGGCCCCACTGAGGCGCCGGAGACACGCGAGACCTACTTGCCAGCGTCTGCGAGACAGCATCGTTTGCAACTTCATGGGTATATGGCTTCACCTCTGCACCACAGGGGCCACTTTTTGGACATCGCCAAGCCGCCGACGTGCCTGCGCAAAGCTGTCCCACGGGAGTGCTCTTGTAGACCAAGAGCGCTGATACTTGGTTCCCACTAGCGTCCTCGGACAGCCCGCGACAGCAGAGTAGATCTGGGGGAGTACCTCCATTCACAGCCACTCGTAGTCGACACAACGAGGAGCTGTTCTCCCGAAGGGAGCCGCCCTCAACGGAGTTGCCCCGCGGGAGCGCCGCCGGAGGCACACATACCACCCACTAGTGTTGTACCCCACCGAGCGTGTGGATGGGGCTGGCGCTGCTGTGTGGAGGCCTGCGGCTGGTGTTTCGGTGGATGCAACACTGCCGCGCACTTCGAGTCTCCGTGGATGCAACACTGCAGCGTGGTTTCGTGCGAAGAAGTGGCTGCGAACCGGCGAGGACGTACGCAGACCGGGCCATACTTTGCAGCGTAGAGCCCGTCGCTAACGAGAAGAGAGACATACCCCAGGACCCATATAGGCTTGTCGGAGCCAGGTACTGCGGCACCAACCGTCAACGTGCTGCACGGCGCTCGCCTGGAGCATCGCAGCCGCTCGCTTCAGCACGCTCCCGAACACCGATCTGCCGTCCTGCACGGAGCACAGTGGAGCGCTTGGAGTGAATCTCCAGGCGAAAGCCCTCCGCACGCAGCCCGCCGTTGCACAGCAGCTGCGCCCAGCACAAAACGCGCGCTCGATCACAAACCGTGTAGACCACCACACACGCCACCGAGTGCACCCTACCTCGAGATCGTTTTGCCCACCGCACGGAAATGGACGCCAAATCGGCCCCCAGCGCCTCAACGCTGCCTCCCGATGCACACAACACAGTAAGTATTGATATCCGTACAGCCGTGCTCTCCCCTCGAGTTCCGCGGCAGACACTGCCACTGTCGGTTCTCTTGAAGCCCAATGGAGCTTCCAGTAGAAGCACTACGGGCTTCGTATTGCCCACCGGGGGCACGTCGTCCGCTTCGCTCGGGCCACTCCGTGGAGACCACCGCGTGGAGCTGTTCTCCCGAAGGGAGGCCCCCCAACGGAGTTGCCCCGCGGGAGCGCCGCCGGAGGCACCAGCGTGCTACCGGGGTACTTATGGCCCTGCTGGTGGCACGCACCACTTCGTGGAGACCACTGCGTGGAGCTGTTCTCCCGAAGGGAGGCTCCCCAACGGAGTTGCCCTGCGGCAGCGCCGCCGGAGGCACCAGCGTGCTACCGGGGTACTTGTGGCCCTGCCGGAGGCACGCACGTCCGCTCCGCTCGGGCCACTTCGTGGAGACCACTGGGTGGAGCTGTTCTCCCGAAGGGAGGCCCCCAACGGAGTTGCCCCGCGGGAGCGCCGCCGGAGGCACCAGCGTGTAAGTGGGCATCTTACAGCCGCTCCAGGGGCTAGCATCGAGCTTGACGGGGCCACTGGATGCTGCTTTACCAGCTCTTAGTACTAACATTTAGAAACGAAGGAAAACAAAGCGGGCATGCAACCACTGCCGCGACGCACACATGCCATGCGACAGCAGCCGTCCCTGTGAAAAGTGCGTGCAGCGAGGGCTAGCGGCCACCTGCGTGGACGCCCCTAGGAAGAAGAAGAAGTACTTGGCTGGCGTGCCTCTTGAGGCCTTGCAGCTGCAGCCGCCCCCCGCGTATCCCGCTCTTCAGAGTGGATACGCCTCAGCAAACGACGTCGCCCTCAATGGCCACAGAAACAATCCCGGGAACGGCAACGGCAACGGTGCCCATCCGCGTCCACTTCACCGCCTGCTTCTGGTTCAGCAGCACAAGCTCCAGCAGCTCCAGCAGCACCAGCCTCAGACGCTTCTGTCGCCCGCACTGCCGCTTCTCCCCCTCCCGTACCAGCTCCATGCGCGACACCAGTTGAAGCCGCCCATTCCTGCATTGCACCACAGCCCTCAATTGCATCACAACCACATCCCCAGTCTGCTCAATCCTGCCCACAACGCACAGAAACAGCAGCAGCCGCATCAAACAAGCCACACTGACGCACCACCAGACCCTGCTGCTGCTACTCCGAAGAAGAGTAACTTTCTTCTGTCTGCTGCTGATCTCGAGTATTCTACGCTCTCGTCTATTCTCCAGGACAACTTTGGCCAGTCTACGTCTACTGAGGCCACGCCCAACTCAATGGTTTCGCCAGCAGTTTCTCCTGAGATGCATCCGCATACCGGTGGCGAGCGTGTAGAGCACATCTATGGGAGGCCCGCAGGGTATGGTGCCGCTGGTCTTGCTGGTTCTCCGGCATCTGGCGCTACGAACGTGGCTGGGAGTGGGGCAGGCGAAGGAGCGTCGCGACCAGATTTCGCGTCGCCATACGGTTCTGCGCCAACTTCTGGCTCGATTGAAGGCGGCAGCACATCTGCAACCACTGCCCCAGGCTCCACCATGAGTGGGAGCGGGCAGGGCAGCGACAACGCCAGCATACGACAGGGAGGAGGCAGTGGCAGCGGGGCGCACGCCGCGATCAAGTGCGACGTGAGAATCAACCAGTACTTGCTCGGGCCCGTGGACTCGGCGCAACTGCGCATCCAAAACTACCCGGACGTGATCACAGCAATCGAGAACATGCGGCAGACCGACCCGTCCACATACCACGAGCGGAATTCGAACCTGAAGTTATCGTTTGCAGTTGGCGTGCTACAGGGAGCACACTCTGGAGGCGAACAGGGAGGTGCGCCAGGGTCTGATCCGAGCAGCGGCATGGCGCCTTCGGCGAACCTCACCTTCACACAACCAGAGCAGATCTACGCACGTGTGACAAAGCCGTTCTCATACACTCCAGGGTACCATCAGCTCATTGCATATCTCCGCAAGCGGTTTCCGAAGGAGATGCTTGTGAAGATGGCGGAATCCATGGCCGCATACCGACCGTCGTTCATTGCGTGCACAAACCTGCTCAAGGAAGAAGACCTCATCTTCATGGAACAGTGCTTTCAGCGTACATTGCTCACGTACGACAACTTCATCAACGTGAGCGGCACACCCACCATAGTATGGCGAAGGACGGGAGAAATCGCGTACGTGGGAGACGAGTTTTGCATGCTCACAGGATGGGCGAGAGAAGAACTTATCTCCAAAAAGAAAACTTTCATCGTGGAGCTCTTGGATGACAAACTGGTGCTCGAGTATTTCCAGCTCTTTCTGCGGATCGCATTCGGTGACTTTTTGGGTGCAACGATGACCGAGTGCACACTTTTAACCCCACAGCCCGACGTAAAGATCCGCACCGGTTGTATGTGGACTCTCAAGAGAGATGTGTTTGGCATTCCGATGATGATTATCGGTAACTTCTTGCCAATCGTGAACGACTAGTGCCTGTAAGATTGCCTCCGGCGGCGATCCCGCGGGTCAACTCCGTTGGGGTGCCTCCCTTCAGGAGAACAGCTCCACACAGTGGTCTCCACGAAGAGGCCCGAGCGGAGCGGAATGCCTGCCCTCGGTGGAGCCCTCATGCTCGCAGGTACTTCTGTGAGACAAACAAATCAATTTGGGCGCCTGCCAGCTCGGGCACCACACTAGTGCTGTGCTTGGCATATCTCTTCTCCAGACAGGATGCCTTTCTTAACGTATTTATGATAGACCTAAATGTACATTACTGCCTAACAGTGCGCAATAAGATCCGATTGCGCTCTATGCATCTACTCCTGGAGTGGCATTGGCATCGTAACCATCCCCAACTCAGTTCCTTCAGGTGGCTCCGATGCAATTTGGCTGCAAAATCCTGCATAGTACCGATTACTACCTACGTCTAAATGAGCAACTAGAGCGTGCGCCCCTCTTGCTCCGTCTTCTTGTTGCTACAAACACCAAAAATGTCGATTCCAAAGGAATTGACCCCCAGATTAATTGCCAGCGTTGCCTTCATATGTCTCGGCTCGCTTCAGTTCGGGTACCACATGGCGGAGTTGAACTCTCCCGAGGGCGTCATTTCATGTCGCGTCCCCACTCCTGATCCGAACACTCGGTATCTGGATTCTTGGTTTGGGTCGCATGGTTTTGTCAAGTGCATCACTATGACGCCGGAGCAAGTTGGGTCGATCACGTCTATTTTCAGCGTGGGTGGGCTCATTGGCCTGTTCTTTGTGGGCAATATTGCTGACCGGATCGGCCGCAAGAGAACGGGCATGTTTCACTGTTTGATTTTTCTTGTGGGGTCCACATTGAATGGGCTCGCCAATTCTTTTGGCGCAATTTTGGTGGGGAGATTCATTTCTGGGCTCGGTGCGGGCGCCGCGCTTGCAATTGGGCCAGTTTTCATCAACGAGATTGCTCCGCTGGCTGTCAAGGGGTTCTTGGGGTCCATGAACCAGGTGTCAGTGAACATTGGCATTTTGATCACCCAGTTTTTGGCTTTGATTTGGTGCAACGATAACGACTGGCGTCTTTTGTTGCTCACCGGTTCGTTTTTGGCGGTTGCCAATTTTGTCGCAATTCTTTTTTTCGTAGAGGAAAGCCCCGTGTGGTTGTTTAACCATGGATACACTAGTAGAGCGTACAGGGTTTTGCACGATATTAGGGGTGGCGATTATATAAAGGCTCGAGATGAGGTGGACCTGTGGCATGAACACAGTGCTGACGTTTCCCTGGGCTCTACTCTCTCCGACAGCGATACGCTCTTGCGCACTGGCGCGGAAGATGAAGCTGCAGCTGCAGCTTCACCTGCGGTCGGAGCGAGACGCCCAGCTGTCACTCTCTCTACGTACCTCACATCGCCGGAATACTTCAACTCACGGCTTGTTTCCACGGGAATTCTTATCGCGCAACAGTTTTGCGGAATTAACTCGATTGTGTTCTACGGAGTATCGGTGCTTGTGCAAGTGTTCCCTACACATGCGATTTTGGTGTGCTGCCTTGTTTCTATAGTGAACGTGGTTGTAACATTTGCTGGGGCCCCACTTATTGACAAACTTGGCCGGAAACCACTTTTGCTTGGATCTGTTACGGTTATGGGCTTCCTGTCGGCACTCATGGGTGTCGGGATCATTTCTAGCAGCGCCATTTTGTCGATCGTCGGGACGTTCACGTATATTACGGCGTTCGCATTAGGTTTGGGCCCAATCCCGTTCCTTTTGGTCAGTGAGGTGACACAACCGAAAGTGAAGGCAATAGCGCAAAGCTGGGGAACATCATGCAACTGGTTTGCTACGGGACTTGTAGGGCTCTTGTTTCCAATTTTGAAAAATCTGTGGATCGGTGGCGGGGTGTATTTTATCTTTACTGCCTTCTGTGTCCTCACGTATGCGTTTGTCAAGAACTCCATCCCAGAGACAAAAGGTACGAACTCGTACGAGGAGGTTTGGGGAAGACGTGCGTAGGAATACAAGTTTAAGACAGAATGAACGGTAGGCACAATCTATCAGTCTGTAGTAACTGGGACTCTTCTTAAGTGTGAACTATTCTAGAGTACCGAGGTACCGGGAGCTTGTGTGCTTTTGCACCTCTTCTTGGTTGCATTGCGCTTCAGAAGTATTGTGTCTGAGGAGTAATGAAAGAGTCGTCAGAACAATCGGCTCAGATGCTACACCATTTCAATTCATTGTAGCTATGGGTCTTGTAACTCTCTCGGGTTACCGTTGGTTTTATATTCAAGGTTATATAGCTAGCTCAGTGGGTTTGGTGGCTCGTCTCTGACAAAAGCCTGTCCCACTGCCTCTTCCCAGAAGCCACATATTTCCGCCGGGATGACACCCTTGTACTGTGCATACGTCTCCATCCAGAGTACCATGAAAAACTCGCTCTTGTCCATGCTTTTTCGAACCACCTCTGCACCTAACTTTAGTCTACCTTTGAGTTTTGATCGAACCTTGGTTGGCGATACAGACACAAACTCTCGTGAATATGCTGTCTTTTCGTCAAAAAAAGTGTCTGATATAACGAGCAGCTTACCGAATTTGTTGCTATGGAACACCTGTGGAATTAAGAGATCTGTATCTTCATATCTCAGACCTGAAGACACAGCTAGCCCTTCCTTCACAATGACATCCCTGAACTCGGAGATCCGGTCTATCATTTCATGTCCATTCTTATACCGAGCAAGAATATCACTATTCATCATTGCGTTGTACTTGAAATCTGCGGGGATAAATACAGGGCCATACTCGTGCTCGATATAATGGTAGTCCCTCACACGTCTAAAAAACCAGAAAGTCTGTAAATGTACTCCGCCATACATCAAGAGGCCCCAAAGAATGCGCTGGTATATGTTGATTACCGTCGGGTCGTCTTTCGGCTTGAGCGTGGATGCAATAATGTCCTTGCGTAGCATCTCTTCGAGGCTATCGCGGCATAGACGTAGCGCCGTGCAGTCGGTAGTGGTGGTGGTAGCACTGCTCTCTTTATTTCCATCATCGAAAGTATCGTCAAAATCAGTACTCACATTGACAAGCGTGGCCGCGCTGAACGCTTTCATTTCAAAGAGGGTGCCTGTGCAAATGAAGTATTGACAGAGTCGACCCCTCAGGTACTCCGCGTCGAGGCACATGTCTCCTGAAGAATTGGCTATGGACTCAAGGACACTCTGCGGATTATTAATGGTAGACGTTTCGGTACCGTAGTACTCATACAAGTAGCTGGTACCCAATAATATACTACATATTCTTCCCGTTACCGGCGAAAGGTATTCATTTCTTTCCAGCTTCCAGGCACGAGGATCCTCGAAGTAATCCACTAGCCACTGGAAAATATGAAGCGCTTTTTGGTAGTCTCCACGTAGCAGGCAAAAAAATCCCTTGATTATCTGGTGTTTGACAATGTTGGCAGCTAGTTTCATGCAAGCGATCAAGGAGTCACCACATGATTGTGCAACAACATCGACCAAGGGCTGAGTCATTTTGGAAACCTGTGGGCTAGTGTAAGCATCGAGTAGTTTATCGAGGAGGGTGCACTTCTCAAGCAACAGGGAATATACATATTCTGGTGCGTGATACTTGATCGATTCGAATATCCTATCGAGCACCAACTTTCCGCAGATTTCGTTTCCCTCTTGATAGTCAAAAAGGTGCCGCAAGGCGTCGGAGCAGAGGTTTGTCGTGGTGCGACAAATGTATCCAAGCGAAAGGTTATCAAGGTTGCCATTTGCATTGACGTAATAAGTATACTGTTCATGTGGCTCTGGAATCTTAGAGTAGTCGCTACCATTCTCTCGGAGGGCCACTGCTTTGTGGAGGTATTCAAGAACTAGCTCTCGTTCTTTGTCTACGTGAGCAACCTCCGCAGTCAAAGCCAACTCACGGATAGCTGACTCTACTCTGCCCAACCCAACCAACGTAAGCGCAATAATGAGCCTATCGGGAACTGACAATTCCACCGTACGAAGACTTGGCATTAGCACAAGAATATCATAAAGTTTCCCGACAAGAAATAAATTTTTGAGCTCCAATGTGGATGATATTGAGGCAAGGGACATCGAGGAAAGGGGATATAGGCTAGGTTATCTGTACCATTATGCTGTCTATTGTGAGTCTTTATTTATTTATACCACTTCCATTTGTGTCGTCTGTGTCTGTGTTTGCAATTTCGAAAAATTCCTTTCTCTCTATCAAATGCATTCTTTTTGCTGCAGCTCTGTGGCTGGCTAGATGTGGATCTTGGTTTTCGCCCAATTTAAGAAGCTTGTATATATACTTGTAACACTTGTAACTTTCTTCGGCTGTTGTACGTAGTTGTTTTGAAAGAAAGTCTTTTGGGAGTTGCATGGGTTGGTTGATCTTGGACGATTTGTCTGAAAGTATGAGCACAAGCACGGCTCCGAAGAACGTCTCTGCATCGTACGTTACTAGTATCGGGAGAGACGAAAGAACTTCAATGAGTGCTACACATTGCTTGAACGTTTCTCTAGCGTTGGTGTAGAAAGATTGAGGGGAGACATCTGCAGTACTTTCAGAAGTCTCATTGGTATCGTCATCATCAATATCTCCAACGAGTTTCTTGACATCGCCACCTAACTCAGCCTCAGTTTCCGTCTCCTTGAGTTGATCTTTATTTTGTCCCTCATGTTCTGCCACAAATTCGTCAAGCCTCTCTCTGATATCGTAGGGCAATTCCAAGTTCAAATCAAAGTTTAGCGTCTTCAATATCAACTCCTCTCTGTACAACAACTGATCTCTCCAACTCCAGAAGATGCTGCTTTGTTCATCTACTTGTTTATTTGGGTTTTTGATTTGGCATGCGGTCATTGCTATCTTGTCCGGGGGACGGTAGTTGTCGTGAAGCTTGCACGAAATGGAGATGGCTGCACACACTACAAAGTACTTTGACGTCGTGATGGGGACTCGCTGGTAGAACCGCGCTATGTAGATGGTGGCAGCAAGAATAGTTTTCCCGTTGAGTTTAAGCGCCAGCCCCAACTTTATAGTGAAGTCATAGATGCTTTCTCGCGTCTTTAGATCTTGTTTGACACTGAGTTGTTTCCGAGATGGTGAGTATTTGAGGAAGGCGTCCTCACTAAAAAGCCATGGCGAAGTCGACGACATGTGCGCGGATCGTGCGCTATGAAAACAATTCTCTCTCTTTTTTTACTTGCTTTCTTTTCAGCCTTTAATTTTTGACTGAGAAAGTGGTTTTGGCTTATCCAGACTCCACGGAAATGAATGCTGTATTCCAAAAAGGCAAAACTTGAGCCAACTTCTGTTCCACACCTTGCGAAGAGTGGGATTTAAGTAATTTTTTTTTTAACCTTTCCAGCTAAACTTTCGACAATACAGAAGCGCCTGAAAAACTATTCGAAGCTCGGGTTGTAGATGCCAATGTACCTGCTTGGACGTGGAGGGCTTTCGTGGAGGGCTTCTCGAACTCGAGGATTTCGAGGCCTCGATAGAGAGTTCGTGGTCCTGCATAGAACACATCGACCAACAGAGAGCCACCACGAGCCACCAGGTACCCTAAGCCAGTACTTTCAGTAGCATGCATAGATCCTGAATCTGAAGAGAGAAAATTATCGCAGAGCCTACCGCAGAGACCCAGCTTGCTTTTAAGGTGTACACTGGGTGAACGTAAAGAATGGCAGAGGTAGTCGCGCCGTAGTAAGAGACATAGTAGTTGCACAGCGATGGTAACAAGAATGTTGGTAGCACAACATATAAAAGGTATCGCTGGCAGGCTGTTTGAAAACCAGCCCTATCAAGGAGAGTGCTGGTATGAGTACTACAAATCAAGAGTCTGGTAGCACTCTATTTTGCAGCCATCTACCTGCAGTATTGTACTACACACGCCCTCAAATTTTTCACTCGAATCAAGACGAAAAAACTTCACTGCCAGTCCTATGGTGGGTAGAGATACAAGGCTACATTCCACAACGACCATGTCAGAGACCACTCCGTTTATGCATTTAGTGAGGCCCACTGTTGCTGCTCCTGCAGCTTCGTCCACTACGTCTCCATTTGGCGTCAAGATCCACACGTCTGCTCTCTTGCTGATTTTGGAGATTCTCTCCAAGCAAGTGTTGTCTTCGACCCCAGGCGCCAATGAATCGCAGGACTCCGGTTCTAGCGGCTCTGCCACAACCACAAGCAACAAAAGAATTATTGGAACGCTTTTGGGTCTCCGTAGCGACGACGGGTCCGAGTTTGAGGTGAGAGACGCGTTCATGGTCACATGCACAGAAACCGGCGACTCGATCGCCATCGACGAGCAGACCCACAAGCAGATGTACCAGTTATATAAGAAGGCTCACCCCAAGGAAGTAGTGTTGGGCTGGTTTGGTCTGTCTGCTAAAGTAGACGGCACCACTGCTTTAATTCACGACTTTTACTCCAAGGGCAGTGACAGAAGTTTCCCGTACCCGGCTGTCTACTTGAATGTGGACTTTTTGGCCGGAGCTGGCGGTTCTCGCGCCGAGCCACAACTTAAACTCCCCGAACTCACGACGTATATCGGCGCCTCGATCGCAGGACAGCTGAACGGACCAACACGTATTGGATGGAAGCTCATCAACCAGCTGTCGCTGTACGTGTTCACGCCTATCCCGAACGAGGTTGTCACCAAGAGCGTGACCGAAAAGTTGGCGTTGAACAAGTTGAACAGCACTAGTCCCGAACACACAACTACCATGCTTTCAGCCGCCGACTCAAACAGACAATTACTGCACTTGACGCTCCAATTGGAGGCTGTGGGCACGAGCATCGATGGCTTGTTGCAGTATATTCAAGAGCAAAAGGCTAGCGGGCAAACCGACGACCGCGCCGTTGATTTGTTGAGACTCTTGAGCAACAACTTGTTGAACAGGCCACAAAGCTTGAGTAACTTGAAAGAACTCGAGGGCAAATTCAAGGCGTACAACGAAGATGTGATCATGATCGAGTACTTGACCAAGGCAGTTAAGGAGCAAATTGAGTTGAGCGCACGTTTGACGGCTGAGGCTGACAAGAAATAAGCAATGGATGCGGCCTATCCGCCCCGTTAACAATCTGAGTTCCGTGTCTACTCTAACCGTCGGCTAGTGTCTCTGACGGCGCCTCCCGGCGAGGGAAATTCCGTCAAGGGTGGCTCCATGTGGACTCCGCGGAGTGTCCACACCCTACACCTCCCCCCGTGACACCACCGAAAGTACTCGGAGCGAGAACGGTAATCTACAACACCAGATAGCCAGAGAATACGCATCTGGACTTGACATTGGCCATCGGCCACCCTCGCAAGAGGCATAGAGCAAAGCGTGCCGCTTTCGCGTAATTTGCATAATTTATGTACTACAATACAAGGATTTAAGAGGCAGAGACTATCGTAATGAAAATAGGAGGCCCCATCGAGGAGAGTGGATTTCCACTCCACTCGGGCCTTGGGGCTCATTGTATGAAGCTGTTCTCCAGAAAGGGAGGCTTCTCCCAGCAATTTAATTCGCTGCCAAGCGCTGCTGGAGACAACCAGTACTAGTGGTTGTTGAGCGCAATGGCTGCGAAAAACGTCATTGCGCGCGCTGCTTTCGCTTACGCACGATGACGGTGCAGACGCAGCGAAGATCGTGGTACCAAAGTGCTGCCGTCGTCCAACTTCCATTCCTTCTTCTATTCTCCTTTTGAACTCTCAACTCTTTCTGGCTTATATGGCTGTATTGGAGTCTTGAGCATTTTTTTGGTGCTTAACCCAGAATTCGGGCGCTCAGCAGTGCCGTCGTGTGCGTCCGGCAGGTCGTGCGCAGAGCTGTGGCATCTCATCGCCAGCTGAAACGATAAGAACGATGTAGGAGCCCGTTCTTCCGTGGCACTGGAAGTGAAATTGCACCCCACTTTGGGTGAAACGATAACTCACTGCTGTGTTTTGCTTTAGTATTCCTCGACTCGTGGGGGCAGGCGCGTTGTCGTGAGGCTGACACTGGCTTTAAGGTTTGACATTCATGTGCGGTGAAATTGCACCCAATTGGTCCGTAATAAGACGCGCCCCGTTATGCCACGACATGGGACATACAGGTAGAGCTGGCTACCTTGTAGGGTCTGGAAGTACAGATCGCACCGTCCATCTGGAATTGAAGATACGTAGCTTCGCTGCGGGGAGTGTGGATTTCTGACGTGCGCATGTACTGCGGCCAAAGCTTTGTATGCATCCGATTGTCGGTGCTGACGCCGCAGCAGCAGCACACGAGCCAGGACCACTGCGATGGACCTCCATTCCGTTACATACCAATAGAAAAAAGCACCCGATCCTAATTATACAATCAAATTGTGTTGTGCCTTACTTGGACCAAGATATTCCCCGTAGTCGTGGGTACAGCCACAGCATTCTTTCGCATCTCGGGCCGCCGATCTCGTTATCTTTCTTTGCAGCCTTCACTCTTTATTTCCTCTTTTGCTGTTCGCGCCTGCACATAATCAGCTCCACAGCATCTCATCTCTCAGCTAATAATGAGTAGAGAAAGCGATATTTCATTTCGGATCAGTTCTACAGCACACACTTTTCACCACACAAATTGAGCATAGAGGCATAACTGTATTTTCCTATCAAAGGTATTGCAATCCCCACATATACACTTACAAATTCTGGCTAAGCAGCGCCTCTAGCTTATCCTTATCCTATACACTGTTTTTTTTGGGCTGTCTTTTTTTTTTTTCAGACACACCAAACCATGGCGAAGAGCCCAAACAAATACTCCAACCAGATTGGAGGTAAAAAGTTTGGGAGCTTTCAGAAGAGAAGGTTTAGCATCGCTGATTCAGACGACGACGATGACGACGAAGACGAGGAGGAGGAGGAAGAGGACGACAACGACAACGACGGGAGGGGAGACTCGGATAGCTCGCTCACAGCAGTGAGTGAAGGAGAGGGGGACGTAGAAATAGGACGAGTTGTGGGAGCCAGTAGCAGCGGCGGACGCAAAAAACTCCCGAAAAAGACTGTGGACTGGTACCGGCAAATGGGGAGCGAGAATGCCATTGACAGTGAAAGCAGCGACAACAACGAAGAAGACTCTGGGGAGGACGCTGATGTTGGAATAGGCGAGCTCTATTCTATGATAGGGGCTGGGAGCAGAGCAGGAAAAGGAGACTCAGATTCAGGATCAGGATCCGACTCAGACTCAAACGACTACTCATCGTCAGACGACTCGGATGTGGACTTTGTCAAGCTCCAGGCAGAGCAAAAGGCCAAGTCGATGAAGGCGGTTAGAGCTTTCAAAGCAATCAAGAAGCAGAAAGATGTAAAAAAGGGATCGAAAGCAAAAAAGGGACCGAAGGCGGCGACTGCCACACCTGTAGTGGCAGCAGCGGCTGCTGCAGTATCGTCCGCATCTTCGAGGCGAAGAAGAAGCTCTGCTTCCAAATTCGGAAGAAGGCGGTCGGAGGTTCCACTCCCCGAAGACATCAACTTCAAATTTGAATTTGATGACATGCCCTCGAATGCGATTGAAGATGACGAAAAGGAAAACGGTGACCATGATGACGACGACGACAATGACCTAGCGATGAGTGAGGCTTCTAGCGCTGGCGCTGGTATGGCCACAGGGTTCCCCGTAATAGACGGGCTCTCAGCTGTAGACGAGGATATGGGCGAAGATATCGGGGAGGATTACCCAGGTGATGGCAGCGAAGCAACCAGTGGTACTAGTGGTGGACTTCTTGGCATGGTTGGCAACGAGTCGTTTAACTTTGACCTCCCTGTACCTCGGTTCAAGGAGGAAGAGCTTAATTCCGATGAAGACTACGAGATTGACGACAATGAGCTTTTAGCAACGCTCCATGCTGACAGCGATGACTTTGGTGTGGGCGATAGCTCGATTCCAGTCGCGAACGGCAATGACAGCAGCAATATAAGCACATTACGCACACGACACAGTTCGATCGGATCGGTAGACGACGACGAGGATCCATTCCTCAAAGAAGAGGAGAAGTTTCTTGTGAACGAGTTTGAGAGCAATGGGTTCGATGATGAAGAACGCAACTCACTAATGGATACGTTCCACCTGATCCACAGACTGAACGACATGGATGTGATTCAGTACGAGAGCAGCAGCGATGGTGAAGGCGATGATCGCAGCCATGACGCACAGAGTGTTGGAGATCCAACAGCGCACCAAACTGACAATGAGGGCGGACTCTATGATGACGATGACGACGAAGACGACGAAGACGAAGACGACGTTGACAACGAGCTTATCGATTTCTCAGTAGAACAGGAGTTCCTGGACGCAGAACTGGAGACGCTTGCATCGAGACATGGAATGGCACGGACGGCAAAGACAAGAAAGACAAAGCCTAGCAAGAAGCACCATGGAATTCGTATCTCAAACTCGGACGAGGAGGACGACCTGTACTTATGGAACTACTTCTTCTCCACGGACGACGAGTCGGGGGACGATGAAGGTGAAGAGGAAGCTGATGCTCGTACGATCGTAGGTACCAATGGTGCACGCAACAGTCACAGCAGTCGTGACCGCAGTGCAGCCCCCAATGTCTCAGCAAGCGGCTTTCGCACTAAACGTAAAGGCAGCAAATCTGCAGAAAGCAACCGTTCTTCATCCACTGCAGGTGTAGACGCTGGTGCTGTTTCTGTTGCTCCTGGAGCAGACTTTGACTCCACATTTGACGACTCGGAAGATCAAGTCATAGTCGAGGAGCTCTTCAGGAAAATGGAAAGAGATGACAAGCGACGGAGAGTGAAGGAGGCAGCAGCATTAGCCGCTGTCACTGCCGCTTCTTCTGTGGGAGGAAGATACAGTGGAGCGGTACTCAGTCCAGAAGCGCACGATCTGGAGCTCGAGTATGACTCTGGAGAGTCTACCGACGTCGACTTATCGTTGCCCACATACTCGAACAAGATCAAATCAGGCAGCAAGATGGCCAAAGAAGTTCTCTCGTCACTTACAGCGGACTATCGTCCTCCTGTGTTGGGGACGTGGGTAGCTGTAGATAGCAAGCCGTTTGGCATTATTGATGGTTTGAGCACGAGGAGCTTGCAGCATGGAAATGGCAGCCCCGTGATGGAGAGTGGGAGAGTGGCAGGCTCAAGTGGCAGTCGTGGCAGTGTCAGTGGTAGTGGAAACAGTAGCCATGAGACAGCTGCAATTCCTCGCGGAGTACCGGGTGTGCGTTCTGGGACACTGTCACTGGCAGGATCCATTCCTTCATCGGCAAATGTTTCCAGTGCCGGAACCGTTGGCAGTGGAGCTTGGCGAGGAAAAGAGAATAGCTCCGTCAAAGGTGGTCTCGGTGCCAGCTCTGGGAACAGTGCGGATGCAGGCAATGGAAATGGAGCGGTACATGCTACAGGCACAGGTGCCCGCAGTATGGTCGCAACAGAAGCGACATCTTCGTCTTCGTCTGGTGGGGCTAACACGCCGTTTCTTGATGATAACTCAGACGATCTGGCACTAGGCTTGGACGAGCTTCTTAATGTTTCGGAACTCGACGACGACGATGAGAACGATATCAAAATCTGGCAGGACTTCAACGCTCAAAAGCGTCATATCCCTTTAGGAGCCTTCAGAAATAAATCGCTCTTGCACACCCAGAACGTTCTTCTTCATCACATCCCTCACACCTACAAACAGACCGAGTACACTGCCCCGCAAAAGCGCAGAAACTCTTCGAAAAGGTCGGAAAGACCCACCAGTGCCAGTGCAGGTAGTAGTAGTAGTACTGTGCCTACCAATAAGGTCAGAAAACCTTCAGCTAGCGGGAATGCAGGGGGCAGACGCCGGTCGTCGACGTCAGTCACGACGTCCACGGCGGCAGCTGCAGCTGCAGCGGCAGCTCTCACAGGTGGTCTGATTCCGTCTAAGCTCAAACGCAGAAGGGCATCGATTATTGAGGCAGTGTCAGAGGGATTCCGGCCCACTCGCTCCGGACTTTTCAGCGAAAACGCTTTGGCAGACGTAGAAGAGGTCTTGGGCGACGACCACGACATCATGGCATTAATTAAGGGTTTATAGATAGAATAAACGCGCATAAAACATTCAGGGGCCTGAACCCTTTTACCTTAGCCCTTCCCAGTAAGGGTATTTGTCTAGCTACAATTATCATCAAAAACCAGTATTTACACGTTCGAAGTATCCGAAGCAGAAATAACTCGTAGAAGATTGTCATTTGGCACAGGTGTTTCATTCAGAGAGTCGGCTTGTACACATCTGTGGAGAAGTCAGCATTGTTCCCGGGTATACGCAGCGCCTGTAGCTTGGCGAGCTTGATAGAGGTTTGCAGCCAAATCATGTGCAGGAAAATCAACAAAGAGAAATTTCTGACTGAATTTTTCTGTCCCGTTCACTTACCAGTCTAGTTTCAAAACAAACCTCACTACTCAATCTCAGGGCACGACCGGTTATCTACCACATAGTCTTTACATCTGACAGCGATATTCATCAGCTACTGGGTTATTGTCTTCACAAAAAAAACGACATCCTAGTGCCAGAAAACGAGCCCCTGTTTCAGTCTAATACGATAGCGCCACCCAAGTATACGCAACAGCGACCCTTGACTTTTGAACGCGTGCCACCACCAAACTCCCTTCCGTTCCATCAACAGCTCTAAAGGAAAAGAAATCCAGCCGCTACGAGTAGCACACTAGAAAAGTCGCCGCTCTTGTAACCCCTGCTATATTCTCTCCGTTTACTTTTTTGTAACATATCCGTAAAGTCCCTCCTTCCTTTGAAAAAAAAAAATTTGTGTGTGTCAGTTTCTTGTAAATATGGCTGAAAGACGTTCTGCACGGAGTAATAAAGGGAAGCATTCTCTTCACGATTCCGCGCAAGACAGTATTTACTACGTTCATGGAGATGTGTTAAAGCTTGCCGCTACCAGTGATGAGGAGGAGCAAACTCTGTCAGTTCCAAAGAAGCAGAAGACAGCGTCCACAGGTTCCGGATTAGCGCCCGATGAGGAAGAAGGCGAAGTTTTGTGCGAACCATGCGGAGCAAACAAGGACAACTACGATGAAGAAACAGATCAGGGTGGTATTATGATTGAGTGTGAGAGTTGTAAGACGTGGCAGCACGCGAAGTGTATGGGCTATAAGACGAAAAGGGCCATCCCTAAGAGTTACAAATGTAATCGTTGCGAGCCAAGAGAATTGCCGCCCTTGTCTCCGAAGCTTGAAGCAAGCGAATCGATCGAAAACGCAACCGCAAGCAAAAGTTCTATTGCTGCCCCTGATGCTGCTGTGAAGAAAGAAGGTAGTAAAAGGATTGAAAGCGAAAGGGATTTCCCCACTATTCCACCGTCAACTTTCTACCCAGAAACTCCTGCGATATCATTAGACAATCTCAAGGACAAAACCCGTAAGAGTGTAGCTAAGGCGTTTTTGAGTGTGTTCCAGAGACACCTCCCTGTGGACCCAACACGGGATTCGTCTGTGCCCTTGAAGTGGGCTATGGACCTTGAAGAAGAGATCAATAAATTCTCACCAAGAAAGGGACAGGAGAAAAAGTACACCGATCGAGCCAGAAGTCTCGTTGTGCTCATCAAGAAACCCAACGTCATGAAGCGCATAAGTCTGCAGGAGCTCAAATTCAAGGAGATCGTGAATCTGAGTCCTGAAGAGATTGATGATGAGTTGAGAGAGTACGCAGAGAGAGTTAGACAAGAGTCAATCAGAAGACTGGTTTTGACTGTGGATGACGCATCGAGCCAGAGAATAAGAAGAACTCACAAGGGCGAAGAAATCGTGGAAGAGGTGGAAAACAACAACCAAGACGACAGGAAGAAGACTTTGGAAGACGAAATCATGATAAGCAAGAATGTCGATCACCGCCGTTTCGAAAAGGATGTACCTGAAACGCGTGTAAGCGGTGGGGGGGCTGCTGCATCTCAACTGATTGTAAACCGGCTCAGTTATGATAGTGATGATGAATCTCGAGGCGAACCTACCGAAGCTGCTGGCGCTACTTCAGAAGACGGCCAGTTCGATGACAGACACGAGGGTGACTTTGAATCTAATACAGCTGATGAAAACGGCGCAACTTCTAATGCGTCTGACTCGGACGACGATTTAGACTTCATCCTCAAAGATAAGAAAATTCTGCCTCCAGCACCGCAAAAGAAGGAGAAAAGAGCCCTGTTTTCCAAACCTTCCACTTCTCCACAGCTCTGGTCAGGTCACATCACGTTCCCTGAACACTTTTCCTTTGCCGCTAAGGCGTCTTTTGTTGGCACAATCGCGGAACTCGGTGCCCCCAAACAACAACCCTCCACGTCAACGCTCCAGAGATACACTAATGTAAGCAAGGAAATATTTGCGAAGGATTCATACTACGTTGAAGGAAGACTCGACAAGTCTAGAGCGTTGTCATACCTCGAGAAAATAGCCAGCACCCGTGACATATTTGTGATACGTTTGGCTTCTGACGCTGATGACTTCAACTCGTTCCACTCCTATTTGGTGGATAATGATAAAGTTGGAGTGCTTTCGGGCAAGCCGCATTTTGTCAAGGACTCTTATTTGTTAGCAGTTAAAGAACACGACGAATCTGTGCCTGAGTTTTTGAAAGAGTACGTGAGTGAGGAAGAGGACCAAAAGTTAAATGGCAAGCGTGTGTTTGCCATTTTTGTGGTTAAGAAGCACTATATTCCCTTTGCAAAGAGTATTTTGAAGCGGTCGACTCCGCCTACTCTGGCACCCTCGACAGTCTCTCACCCACCAGCTCAAATCCCAAACCAAGGTACGGAACCATCTGCAGCCTCTGCAGTTTCTGCTTTAGACTCTATTTTGAGCAAGCTTGACAGCAACTCGTACTCTCCTCCAGGGATGTACAATGGAAATAGCGATACTTACAACAATGGATACCACGGTTCCTACCATAATGGCGCGCTGGGCGGTGGTGCAGCTGCCCCGAGCGCAGCAGACCCACTTGCAAGCTTATCGACAGACCAACTCCTGTACTTGTCGAGTTTAGTTCAGCAAAACCCACAAGTGCAAAACAATCCGCAGCTGATAATCCAACTCTTGCAGCAGCAGAGGAACCAATACCAGTAGACAGTGATTTTATTTTTGGGGCTGGGCAAATGTTTGTATTGTATTATAGTATGTAATGAATGACTGATGACACACTTGAAGAAGCGTGAAGGAGAGTTATTTGCAAGGTAAGAGAGGAGATGGAATCGGTAAGTAGACCACTAGAAGATTAGTCACAGACTTACTTGTGTTATAGAAATACATGTTTTTGTTGAAGAAACTTGAGGTGTAGCCCCTCTGTGTATGCGCAGAAACCAGTGAGATGTAGCCGCGCTCTTTATTATGGGAGTATGAAAAATCATTCCAAAAGGTAAACACCGACCCTGAGAGAGAACCCAAGAGATAAGACAACTTGGCACTGCTATGGACGGTCATTCGGTAGATGACACGCTAGATAAACGAAACATCCAAAGAGTGAGGCAGCCCCTAGCAGAGGTAGAGGAGTCTGATGGTGATAGTCTTTTCAATCGCGATAGCGAGTTGGAAATCGATCATGACACAGAAAACGTGGACAGTAACCGGAACAAAGTGATGTTACACTCGTTCCATTCGGACTCAAGTCTGAGCTTGGCATTTAAAAACCATCTAGAAAGGAGCGGTGGACGGGGGCGATGGGATCTGAAATCGGTTGCGGTCGTTCCTTCTGCTGCTTTGGGGGACAGAAGTGGGCTCCAACAAGCAAACGAGGAAGGCGAGGTTCTTCAATTGGGAGATTCTTCCTACATAACTGAACATGATGAACGCGTCCAAATACTAGGCCACAGCCAAAACTCGACTAGTGGTCGACATGCTGAAGGCTCGCTTTTGTTTATGAGTCCATTGAAGCAGATAGAGAAGGGGAGTCCGGGGAGTACGAATAACGACGATGACACACAACGAATAGGAGACACAGAAGCTCAAATAATCGACGGCAGTGACTCACAAGTTGTAGGCTACGAATATAATAGTAGAATGCGAAGCCTTCTAGGAGACGGGGATACTCAAGCTGTAAATGGTAAAGCACAAGCCTATTATGGAGACACTCAGGTTTTGGGAGACGGGCAGGTGATACAAGATACTCAAGTCATTGGTAGCAAAGATGTTTTGGGAGCAGATGACATCCAGAGTTTGAGTGACACCCAAAAGATTGGAGACACTCAGCAGATTGGAGATACCCAGAAGATTGGAGACACTCAAATAATTGGAGACACTCAGCAGATTGGAGACACTCAACAGATTGGAGACACTCAACAGATCGGAGATACCCACAAAATTGACGATACCCAGAAGATTGGAGACACTCAACGAATTGAAGACACTCAAAAGATCGATGACACCCAGAAGATTGGAGATACCCAGCGGATCGATAACACACAACTAACTAGAAACGAAGGCGCGCAAAGCAACACTCACTTGTCCCGTTATCATTTGGAAGCTCGATTCGACCCACCCATATTTCCCCTTTCTGAAAGCAGTCCTAATAAACTCAACTATACACGAGTGCAACACATTCGCACCTCCAGTCCATCGAAAGTAGACCTTTCAGAAAGCAGTCCAATGCAAAATACCCCGATAGAGAGCCCCACACGAGATGTACAGCCAACACCTGCAAAAGCTTCCATGAGTGTGCTACAGATCCCAAGTACCGCTGAAAAGGCACATATGCGTTCACGCAAACAGCACATGAGTATGGTGGCAGAGGAGACTCCATCTTTGGCACAAGTACAAAACACTCAGGAAGACCTTGTCGACAACACTTTTCATATAGACAAGGAAGAAGAACGACCTGTTTACTCAAGTAGCCAAAAAAATGACGGTGCGGAAGAGATTTGCACAGATGACGAATTAGAGGAAAGGGTCAGAGCCAAGTCTGAGTCAGGCGAACCGGATGAAGCAAAATCTGATTATCAAGCTGGCTTGGCTGCTGATGTCAACGAGCTTGCGGGCAGGCTTGAGCATAAGAAAGTATATGAATCCGAGGCACCGGATCAAGGGGACAGATTTACAAGTCAACAAGAAACATCAGTTGCCCCAGTTCAGATAGATGACCTTGTACATACTCAGGAAATTGTGCCTGATCCAAAACCGCCTGGCGCGTTCTTATCGCTGCCTCAGCTTGATTACTCTAGTCCTGGTGGCAGTTCCATATCAGACGAACTCTCTGATGTTGACGAGGATAACGCCGTTGTGGTGAAAAAGAAGAGGCGGTTGTTTACAGTGCCTGAGTCACAATCGCAGCTGCAGGCACCTACAGGTGATTCTCAGGTGTTGAGGAAGGAAGAAAGCTATATACTTCCATTCGCACATATTCGCTATGCAAACAGCGTTTGGGCAGATTACAAATTCAAAATGTACCCAGGGGTACTCCAAGAAGTTGACCGAGAGACACTGCTAGTTTTGTTCGAGGACGGTATCAGCAGTGTGAAAAATAGTGACTTACACTCGCTTGACTTAAGAATAGGCGACACAGTGAGGTTGAAAAAGGGAGTAGTGCCTTATGTAGTGACGGGATTAGAGCGGCGAGACACATTGCAAGCGGTCACAGAAGGTGCTCCTGATCAGGAAGATTCTACGGCTGCTAATTCAGACTCGTTTAAGGGCAAAACTCACAGACGTACGCGACTGCTTCGCTCAAATGCATTGCTGAAAAGCACTAAAGAAGATAGCTCTTCTGATGAGAATCACACTAGCCGTGGCTCTCATCGAACCGTTCCTCCAAATTCTACACAAACGAGAATAGCTTCGCCTCCTGATACTGAGTGGTTGCAATGCGTCAGGGGTTATAACTACGTCTACCTTCGCCGAGTCTCCAAGAACAAAAGCTACGACGAGAAGATTGTATCACTAGGAGAAATTTGCATGGATATTTCCGACTGGGTGGAGCATCAGCAAAAATTCCAAATCAGTGAGCCTGAAGATAAAAGACCTGTGAAAGAAAATGGCGCTTTCGAGCGCAAAATTGCAACTAGAACAAATGCAGTGCCAAACGCACCACCAGGGGTAGTGAGCAATGGATCATCACTCACGTCCAAAAAAATATTATCCCTTCTGCGCCAATCGTCTACCCTCTTCCAATCTGGAGTGCTGACACCAGTGAGTCCTTCAAAAAGGTTAGAATCTGGGATGGTTGTTGGTGGAGGGATCGGTTTTCCGAATTCGGAATTCAGCGCCAGAACTGGCATCTTTGCAGGGTGTATCTTCTGTTTGACAAACACAGAAGTAGACGATAAGAGAGAAGAGGTTTCGAAAATGATAGAGTCTAATGGAGGGGTGATATTAGAGGCTGGATTACAGGAGATATTACTGTATTCTGGTGGTGGATCCGACTTAGGCACTGGCATTAATCCGAATTCAGTTGCAGATTCAGGCGTAGAACTGGGAATCCATTCAAAAAGCGACAATGCTGTTAGCAACAGCAATAAATCTGGTGCACTCTCACTTACCTGCGATAAGTCCATACTCAAACACTTCAAGTTCTTTGCAGTAATCTCCAATAATTACTGCCGCAGTGCCAAGTATCTCCAAGCCCTTGCCTTGGGGTGGCCGGTTCTCTCAGACGTATATATAAGCGATTGCATCAGGGACGCCGGCAACATTGCAGATTGGGCGCTCTACGTTTTACCGTCTGGTCAGCTGCAACGGTTGCAATGCATCAAGCTGTACGATCTTTTTCAATTCCAGACCCATTATGAATTGGGTTATAGCTTAATTGACCAGTTGCACAATAACAGCAGAGTGCTATCTGTGTACAATATTGTGATACTTACAAGTAACAGAGGTAATGCTAAAAATCTCAGCACATGCGAGTTTATTTTCCATGCATTGGGTGCAAAATCCTTACGCTATGCAACTGAGTATGACAAGATTTTGTTCGACGGGGAGGGCCCTGTTTTGGTATACAACAATAATGTCGGCGAGGCTGGAGGACTTATCGAGATAGCAGTATTACTGAAGCTGGCGCTGACTGTGGCTACCATGAGTAAGGAAGAAGATAACCGCAAAAGACCTAGAAGAAGTCGTCGCACTAGTGCAGCTAAACCAGACGTAAAATCAAACAAAAGCCTGGACAAACCCCTGACAGAGACTGTGAAAGCGCAAATAATCAACTGGGAGTGGGTAGTGCAATGTGTTATCAATGGGCACGCGTGGGGGAACTACCAGTCGTAAAGTGGATGCATGGCTAGAACCTAAGCTGTACCCCATTGGACAAGGAAGGATTATGAATGAACACGAAAAGGTGGAGGTGGACAGCAGAAAGTGAGCTTCATGCATAGCAGCCTGTGCTTTGAATCAGCAACCCGTACCTACCTACAGCAAAATCAGGATGTACCGAACCGTCTTGGCGAAAATTGCGCCGTTCCATCTCCCGAACCGACAACGAAAAATCGTTCTCTAGAGAACAAAAAATGAATGACTGTCTGGTGTTAGAAGGAGGATTTTAGTTATTTCAAGTTTAGACGTTGGTGCAGTTGCATTTCAAACGCTACTTGTCGTATTTGTTCAATGCGATCAAGACATATTATCCCAGCCATTTTTAGTTATATAGCCTATTCCAGCTCATACTTCTCTGTCTCTGCGTTGCTTTATGCCACGCTGCAGACAATAAAATACACGAAATCGTGTATTGTTTGACACTTGGGTTAATTGATTCTAAACCATCGGCGTGGCTGCAAATTATCTTCTTCTCCTACCTCTTCTGCTATTACATGGTGCTGCTGAAAGGGGTAGAGGGGGGGGTCTCCACCACCTGCTTGTCTCCCCACGAATACATTGCGCTGCAGCGCCTGAACGGTGAAATGTGTGCATTTGAGTTACAGCTTTGCATGAAGCACCCGTCGTAACTCTAAGCACCAGACTAAAGGAGTTGGTGGCAGGTCGACTTGCTCATTGTGTGTGACCTCGTGTCAGCTGGCGGGTGTTTCCTATAGCCTCGCTTTGGATGAGGCGCTTGGTAAGCTGGTACCACCTGTGGGCTTGGTGTACATCGGCCCGCTGCTTTACGCGCCACACAGCATAATTGGATCTGTGCGTTAAATGGGATGATCAGTAAGATGAGCAGTAAGCTCATCCCGACGCACCCGTAGAGGTGAGATGAGCTACTTTGAAGCGTCGTTCCAGTCGACACAAGCGTCGCTTAAACGCACCACAGGTGGCGCCACAGCACATAGACTCAAGTATGCGCTTGGCGGACAGGAGGGGAGGGAGCGAGCGGCTATGTAGCCCGGTACTTGTGTTTCTATCGTGCATCACAATGGAGACTTCAGCTCGAAGACTCGGCTTCGTTCTGCCATGGCCGATCGAGAGAGCCGCCGGCGATCGTGTGTTCTCTCCGTGTAGACACAGCGACTGGCTTGTTTGACTTCAATGGTTGACTTCTGGCCGTCTTCTATCCTGGTTCTGATAGAAGACGAGTATTTGTGTGAGTTAACAATCCGTCGGGACCTTGCAGCAGCTGGTCTTTTGTAGACACTGGCCCTGCCTATGTAGAGCTGCTCTCAAGGGCCCCAGATGCAAAACATTGTCATCCAGCTGTTGTGGCAGATACTCTTACACACGTTTGTATCGTTATTCGTAAATTATGCTAGGTTGTTCTATGTAGATCTAAGCGATGCGAAGTACACGCTTGGCGAGGATGGTGCACACCTCTTTGATGAGGCCAAAGCCATTGTCTGCGCGTACTGCGTCACCGTTCTCTTCTAATCTTCTCAACAAGTATTCCTTGGTTTCTAATGGTGGGCCCCAAGCCACATACTTGATGATGTTGTCCACCTTATCGTTTTTGATCAAGTCATAGGTGATGTTGTCTGCCATCCCCAAGAGTTGTCCGAGCACAACATTGCTCTTGTTTGCAGCTACTGAGGAATCTGGGGTCTTGAGCTTTTCTGTTGCCAACTTTAACGAGTCTCCATTGTGAGATGCCACAACGAGGTGCCCAAGTGTTGGTGCATTCACCGCTGCTAAATCGGTTGATGGGGCGGCCATTGAGTCAATACAGTACGCCACTCCTTGGTTGTAGTTGTTGTCAGTGTCTTCTTTGGTCTTGTGAATGACTTCCGCCCTCTTCTTCTCCGAGTGGATGTATGCTCCTCTCACCAATTTCAAGCCCAAGCGGTAGTTGTTGGCAACAGCCAACTTTTCCTCGGTGGCCAAGAGGTCTGCGCTTCCCAGAAGGTACATTTGTAATGTGCCCACTACAGAAACTGGTGCACCAAGAGGGTTGAACTGTTTGTAGAGTCTACGTTGGAGCTCGTACACACCCTCTTGCAAGTCGTATTTTTCAGCGTCAATAACACCAACCACAAACGGTGCTACTCTGTCTGGGTACTGTTTGCGCAAGCGGGCGTTCGCGTCGTAGATGGACTGGCAAATCCGCAGGGCATTGGCCACTAATTCTTCAAATTGTTCCTTGTTGGCACGGAAGTCCTTGAGCACTGCAGCTGCATTCTTGGTGAATCCAGTGGGTTTGAGTGCAACATATCCGGGGGGGATAGAGTTGATATCCTTCCCGCTGTTGTTGATCATTTCTAAAGTGTGGGGAATAAGGATTGAGTCCACTGACTTTTGGGTCTCGGTGACAATGAAACGAGGGTCAATCTTGTCGTTGCCGTCGCAGCCCTCGATGGTGAGCGAAATCATCATGTTATTGATGCCGCGCTTTGCGAGGCGCAATCCAGTTTGCTTAACCTCGTCGATGGTTTCTCCGCCGCAATAAAGCTTGTATACAAGGGCTTTGATCACAAACATAGGCACATAGGGGAAAATCTTGATGCAAAAGTCGAGGATTGGCTTGTTGAGAGTTGCTGCACCAATGCAAAAGTAAGAGAGAAGCTCTGATGTTTTGAGTGGGGTGAGGTATTCTGCTGGGTTGACGCGGACGGCGTTCGCGGGGCTTCCCGTTGGCAAAGGTTGGGACAGTGAGGGGGGTACTTGGGCTCCTGTCCCTGCACCTGGATTGGCTCCTGTAAGAGTAGTACTATGCTTTGAAGTGTTGTGGAAATTACGGCCACTGCAAGAGGCTCTGGCTGCAAAAGCCATGCGCGCGGCAGTGGCACGACTGCTAGCAAGACCAACTGTTGGTCTCAAGAAACGTGAACTAAGGGACATTAAAGTGGTAGCGCTCAGTTACTTCGATAAGTTCACTAAAAACGCAACTCGATAAACGGGCGAAACGTGCTCTTCTTATACTCGCATACAGTCAGGTGTGTGTGGGGGGGGCTCGAGTTGGTGCGGCATGCATTGTGCATTTTTTTGTATTTCGGGGTAGACACAAGCGAGCAGATGGCACGAGAAAATGATGGAATGCACAAGCGAGCGCGCGGAGTGCAGATGGCGGCGGTTCAGGCTCATGCACCGTTAGCGATCATCGGCAGTCGCAGTCAGAGCGTTGGGAGCAAACGTGCGCGCGGCGTAGCAACGGAATCCATGAGGTCATCAGCTCGCCCCCGGAAAGGGCTCTCCACCGCAAAAGTCTGGTGCGCAACTTTGTCGTGGCTCCTCCTGTAGTGTTTAGCTTCTCCTGTAGTGTTTGTGCATCTTTCGCCTATCAGTGCTGTCTGGCGCGGAAGGTTGTGGCGGCAGCCGCGGAAAAACTGTCACGAAAATTTGACACACAGCGGGGCGCACGCTAATGGAAAGTGGCTGCGACCGGGATTTGTGGGGAGTACAGGCGGACCGATTAGTGAGTGACACCATAATAATAAGCGAGACCGGCCTAGTACGGCTTTTTTTTATCGGCGGCATATGCTTATTCCAGAGGTTTGGTCCGAACGACTGGTGGCTGTACGCTTTGGGTGAGTTTGAACGAGTAAGACGTCTGCACTCCCACCCGGGCACAAGGATTGTTGTCTTTCTCTGGCTGTCCCATTTGAAGCTGCGAAGTTAGTAGTCATACTTCGTGTGTGGACCACCCTGAAAACACAGGTCGCTTGTCTCTGGCGTCGCACCAGACGATTTGGCCCTCCGTGTGGATGCCCCTGGGGAGAACAGATCCACCGGGAGGGACGAGTGGAGAGGACACAGTCCACAGAGCGGGTCCGATTATATACTCTCCGAGAATGAGACCAGACAGGTGCGGTGTTACCGCCCACCCCTAGTCACCACTGACTTAAGCGATCCCAACCATGATTCCATGACGCTCTTGTGATTTGTACCTAGTAGCCGAGTCATCGCATCTGCAACGCCGGGGAAGAGAAGCAGGCCCCAGTTGCAGCCATTTTCTGCAACCAAATCACCTGCCTGCAGGAGGGATGCCCCCTACATGCACTCCGGTGGTCTGAAAAATTTCCCTTCAGCAGCCTTCTGCCTATGGCACCTGTTTGGGAGTACACATTTGCGCCGGCAGCATGATCTCCAAGTCTATTCGTGCCTTGTTGGTGCGAAATCGACTAGCTGTGTGTTCTGTGCGGGCCAGCTCGTCAGGTCTGCCCGGAACGGCGCCTGACACGCGCGATCACGCAGCCTCGTCTCCAGACGACAACCAACAGACATCTTCCACAGCAGCCGCCACAGAAGACTCCACTGAAGTCACCGCTGATATTATACCGTCTAGAAACGAGACAGGACCCTCGGGACCCAAATCAGCGCCGTCAGGGCTCTCTCCAGTGCTCAACGAGCTCAAGGACACCTCGATGCTCGCTCCACAGAAGCTCAAGTTACACGAGCGAGACATCCTCGTGATCAACCCGTACCAATTGGAGAGTGACAAAATCCGCAAGATCCACGAGCGGTATGCGGTATCGCCACTGACCCCCACCTCCGACTCGCACTCGCTGTCGTCATTGCTTTTGAGCAAGTATATTCTCGACGGCGGAGGCGAGCTGGACTCGACCGCATACCTCCACGAGAGCATTGATGCGATAAACACCGCCCCAGGGGGGCGTGACTCGGCCACCCTCTCACTTACCGCTTCTTCGTCTTCAGCTTCGGCGGCTTCTGCTGCTCTGCAGCCGCACTTCATTTCGAAGAAGGAGAACAAGTCGCTTGTGCTGAAGCTCTCCTCGTCCTTCACAAAGAAGCAGCTAGTAGGGTACATAAACGCACGGACACCAGCTTCTGGGGCTGGTAACGAGGGTAGTACTGGCGAGTTGTCGCCCGCATTTTCGCGCAAAACGAAAAAACAGGTGGCTGACTATATAATCACGAGTGTGTGGCGGCTCCAGGTCTCGGACAACAAGCCCAATTATGCCACTCTTCGCGAGCAGAAAGTGATTCGATTATCTCTGCTGGATATCCATCTTCTTCTTCTGCTGAACGGCGAGCTCATTCGGCACTTGATGGATGTCGGGGTTCGTGTTTCGCTCCCAAACGAGACGAGCGTGCAGTTTGTGGGCACTGCAGAGCAGCTTCAGGCGGCAGAGTTGGTGCTCAGCAACCGCTTGCAGCGGGCACACCGCGAAACGGTGGACTTGCGAGCTTTGCGCGACTTGTACGTGGAAAAGTTTGGTGCGTTTGAGTACGACCGCGTGGCCCGCGCCACTGCTGTACACTTCCAGCCCCGGTCAGACGGTGAGTACGAGCTTGTGGCGGTTACAAGGGAGCAGGTGAGGCGAGCAAAACGGCTTTTGGTGTGGTTGCTTGATTATAATACGCATTTGTGCGAGGAGCATGTTGTGCTAAAAACAGCACCAGCTGCCGTAGATGAGAAGGCAGGTTCCGCCGAATCTACCATCGAAGCTGCCAAATACTTCCCCTACCGCGACCCTGAATCACTTTCGTGGATCGCCCGCGAAAAGAGCCTCTTTAGCTTAAAGGCTGATTCCACTTCTCCCCGCCTTGTGAGTAGTCATATCCAGCGTGAGCTCGAGCGTTTCTCCGACCAAAATCTTCTGGCAGCGATCCCCGAGTTTGCCAGCTCGATCGATGATGCCAAGACTTACGGCACGGGCTACAGCGGTGGGAATAATAACCATAGCGCAGGTGGCGTGGCCCTTGACGAGAGCACGCGTGCGTTATTGCGTGAGTTGGGCTTGGGCGAGGACGATTTGCATCGTCCACAGTTCAACGCACCCGATCAGACGCCTGTTGAGACACTGCAAATGGAAAAGGCTGCCATGGAACCGGTGGTAGTTCCTGAGGCAATTCATATCGGGGAAGAGACTCGAAAGCATATCCATAATCAACTCACCAACTTCACGTATCGAGACTCACTCCTTGGAGTACCGGCTCTGCAGTTAAACGAGCCCGTGTTTACCACCACATTGGGCACGGTACTCTTCGAGGAGGCTGCAGGCGAGAAGCGGTTCTACGGGTTCAACTCAAACATTGCGTTTGCCAACGAGTATTTCCTCAACCAGAGGCTCGTCACACACTCACTGGACGGCGAACGGCCCGTTTTCCAAGCCACAGACCCACACGAGTATCTGATAGGATTGCGGTTCCTTCCAGCCATGGAGGGAGGAGAGGCACATGCCAAGTACCCGCCTGTGGAGTTCCAGATCCACTTGAACGAAACAGGAAAGGCAGACTTAGAGCAGCTGCACATGGTGACAGTAGAAGCAGAAAACAACTACTATGTGGCGATTCCGGGTACCAAGGCGGACGTGAGAGTCACCAGCCAGGTGACGGGGAATCTTGTAGAGGAGGCAATGGCCGATGCGACTACAGTGGTGCACCCAAACTCAACATTAGACTCATCAGCTGCCGATATCGCGGACGCCGTCGCCTCTGGTGGTGCAGAAGTAAAAGCAGACCCACTTGATATCCAAACGCTTCTCTCTTCCACGTCAACAAAGTTCTCGCAGTTCAAGTCCCAGCCAGGTATCGCACACTTCTTTGAGGTGGCCAAGCTCGACTTTAGCGGGCTCAAGAAAACATTTATCCCGCCACACATCGAGATCCGCATAGGTAACGAAACTGTGCGGTATCAGCATGTTAGCACCCACCACCGGCGCACACTCATAGCGGAACTAGACGATCGTGTCGTAGAGTTCAACGTAGTAGAGGGCGGTGCGTACGGCGGCCGCAAGGTAGAAATCAATATGATTGGGCCGGAGGGCGATCTCAGCGAGGACGCTCTTGCTGGCTTACTCGAATTCACCGAGCGTGTACTCGCCAGGTTGTGATTGTACATAGTTATAGACAATACAGTGTATATACAGAGGTAATTTTAGGGATACATGGCTGGCAATACTTGGTGTTTTCTTCAAAAGAACAGATACACACAGTGGACTGGCCGAGCGAGGAGCTTACCACGTCCCCTCACATGCGCCAATAGCGTCAAGCCGCGTTTGTTCCTCTGAAAACGCTTCCGCGGGACGATTCAGTCGATGTCACCTCCTTCCAAGAGTCTCAAGCGGTGGCCCCCATGGAATGGCCCAGCGGAATAACCCAGCGGAATGGCTCGGTGGATTTTCACCAGAGGGCCAATAGCGTCCAATCAGTTTGTGCGTCTTGTGGTGCTCAGCGGGACAACTTCATCGAAGTTTCCTCCTTCGAAGAGCCCCATGCAGTGGCCCCCATAACATGGCCCCCATAAAATGGCATGGGAGAGCATACCGCGTAATGGAAGCTAACACCTTTGGCTACAGTCTCTCGTACAGCTTTACATTCCTATACACTACTTTCTCGATTCCAAAGACTTGACGTGTTTTTCCAAGTTGACGATCGACGACTGCAAAGCTGTCACGTCAGCTACAATCACATTGTTGGCCACTTTGTACTCATCCAATAAGTAGTAGTATGAGCCTGCGCCCGTCACGGTAACGCCCACGAGGAACCCGAGGACTCCTCCTCTGATGGCGCCCACCTTTCTTGGCGGCGCAACTACTACGGGGGAACCAGTGGAGTAGCACCGGCGGAGTGTGCTTGCGGCGATCTGACGGCTGAGGGCGAGCATTGTGCGAATTGGCGTGTGGGTCAGTATGGCATCAGCGTCCACCACATATCGCTGTGGATCGTCTTTTTGCAAGTGGAGCCGCGGACTGCATCTAGTGCCACGTGATCGGAAACTGTCGGGTGGCCAGAGGGGCCCACCGTACCCGGCCATTGGGGGAGTTTACAACTGCTGGCATATCCTTGACGGGCTTTTCTCCACACTCAATAGTCATCAGCCATATACATTTAGCACACTAGCTTTCTTGGACTTCTCCTAGCCCTGTAGCAACGGCTGGTGATTGAAATATTTGTATGCAGTCCCGATCCCCAGATAAGTTGCTGCGTCGCAGACGCTTAGGCTGTGGGTCTCTGGGTCGCACCTAAGCTTTGCCCTTTCTCTTATGCTCGCGGATCTGTAGGTGGTTTTCAGTAGACGTATAAAGTATTAGGATTGTTTGCACATGAGCGCTAGGTTAAGTCGCTTTGGGTGGGACATGCTCGGGCTCCGCAGTGTGCGGTGCTCGCTTACTCACGGTACTGCGACTCGCCAGTACTCGTCCAAAGTAAGCAAGGCAGTTCCGCGAGGTCATGTCTCGCGGTACCGCAGACTCTTTACAGGGCTTATTGTAGGCAGTGGAACCACTGCAGTGGCGTTTTATGGAGCCGATGAGTACTATAGTCACATTCTCTCGCGGTCGGTGCGAGCCACGTACGTGTTGCTCTGGGTCGCGTATCAGTACACCTCTGGCATAGGTCTGTACTCGTCAATTCACGAGTTGCACGACGTGGCTGCGGAAAAACTCTTGCGCATGATAGAGGCAAATAAGGGTCTTTATATCAAGCTTGGTCAGGCTATCGCGAACCAGGGCACTCTCTTCCCGATCGAGTACCAGCGCCGTTTCAACCGTCTATACGACGATGCGCCCGTTGACAATTGGTCAGATGTGGACAGGGTTTTGAGGAAGAATTTGGGTAACAATTACGAGACAGAGTTGTTCGAGAGGGTAGAGCACGAGCCCGTTGCCAGTGCGTCCATTGCACAGGTGCATAAAGCGGTGATGCGGTGTGGTGACGGTACCACCGTGGGCAACAGCATACCCGTAGCGCTCAAGGTGCAACACCACTACATAGAAAACCAGATATCGATAGACCTTCTCGTGTACCGGTATTTGACCAAGGTGTACGAGTGGGCGTTCGATATCCCGATGGTGTTCTTTTCCACATATGTAGCGGATCAGATCCAGAAGGAGGCCGATTTCAATCACGAGCGTGCCAACAGCAACCGCATAGAACGGCTTCTCAGGGCAGATAAGCTGTTGGATGGAGTTGTTGTTCCAAAGACGTACCGCGCCTCTAGCCAGGTGCTCATAAGCGAGTGGATTGATGGAGTCTCTCTCAACGACAAGGAAAAGCTCATAGATAGCGGTTTTGATTTGACCCGCCTCATGACGCGATACCTCAAATCATTGGGAAAGCAGATCTTTGACTATGGGTTTGTGCACTCAGACCCGCACCCGGGAAATCTTCTTGCACGTTTCAAAGGTAAAAAGCAAGAGCTTGTGATTTTAGACCATGGGCTCTATATCGAACTACCGCCCAAGTTTCGCCGCCAGTACGCGCAGTTGTTTGCGAATGTATTCCTGTTCAACCGCAAGGGGATTGAGGACATTGCTAGGGAATGGGGGATCAACAGTGTGAATATATTTGCCACTCTTGTTCAGCTTCGCCCTGTCAAATTTGATGACACTAATGGAGGGATATCCGAGGAGGACGACCGCGACGCACACAATCTCTTACGGAACTTTCTTGGTGACAAGTCAAAGTTCCCGCTCGAGTTGATCTTCATCGCGAGGACTATGCGGATGATGCAAAGCTTGAACAAGCAATTTGGGTCGCCTGTGAATCGCGTAGCATTATTGACACGGGAGCTGGTAGAGGGACTCACCCGATATAAAGCGGATACAGTGTGGGAGCTGCTCTGGCAGTGGGTACGGTATTCACCAATTCGAATCGCTCTCTTGTTGAACGACATTGCTTTTGCGTTTGTTCGCTTGCGACAAGTGTTGACGGGAGACCGTTACGGGGGCAAGAAAAAGGGCTTGGAAGACTACTTGGAAGTTTACATGAAAAACACCGCGAAGAGCCTCGGCATGGAGTTACCAGAAGAAGACGACTAGACGTATGTATATAATAGAAGCAATAGATAGACACGCACCTCTTTCTGAGGGGAATATATCTTCAATGGAGTTTGCCCTCAACTGGACTATGCTAGAGGCCCCATCTACCCTCTCCTCCAGATTTAGCTTTCTACGTTGTCACTATGGTACTAAAGGCATCATTCAACGCTACGCTCTCAACGGAATTACCCTTGCGAGGTGTAACCACTAGCTCGTCAAGTGGCTGCAAAACTGATGATAATCCTGCATACATTGTGATGCAACCCTTTTTTGGCCCCCACCAGAGGGGGACGAGATGGAACCCACTGCTGTTCTTATATGGAGCTTATGTATCTACCAGAGTACATTTCCACCCGAGAGAACAGAATACGCAAAGGCGAAGTTTTATGGTGCACTGGCGGGACGCAATGTATGCACCGCTTAGAAGCCCATCGCATCCTGCATATCGGAGGCATCTCATTTTTCAATTTCTCGAGCTCGGTCAGTACTCCACATTGAGCTCCACTTCTCTACGATAGAATGGATTTGAAAACGTCGTATGCTTCTACATTAGTGGAGCCCTTCTACGTGGGAACTCCTGCTGCTGTTTTGTCGCTGGACGGCGACATTTTGTGCACACCCATGGAGGAGGATGTGGTGGTCACTTCGCTTGAGTCGAGCAAGGTGTTGACAAAAATTGAGGGCGACGGCGAGCTGATCACAAGCTTGGCGTTGACGAGAGATGGTCGCCATTTGGCTGTTCTTTCGCAGTCCCAACAGCTACGTGTGTTTCGTCTTGGAGATGTGGAAGAGAACGGTGCGGGCGCAGGGGACGAAGACGAAGATGACGATGCTAGTGGCTTCACGGCTATAGCCATCAAGAGCTTCAAGACGTCATCGCCCGTTTATATTTCTGCCACAGATTCCACAAGCTCTCTCTTTGCCTTTGGTGGATCTGACGGAGTGGTCACAGTGTGGGACGTAGAGGGGGGGTTTGTCACCCACTCGTTGAAGGGCCACGGTACAACCATATGTCTGTTGGCGTTTTATGGGCACCAAGGCGATCTGAGCGTATGGCGGTTGGCAAGTGGTGACACCATGGGTACGGTGAAGGTGTGGGATTTGGTAAAACGCAGATGTATCGCCACCATTACAGAACACAATTCGGCTGTCCGTGGAGTTGCCTTCGCGCCTGTTGGCTCCGGAGTGAGTCTCTTGACAGCGGGGCGTGACGAGGTGGCAATTTTGTACAACGACAAGTTCAAGCCGGTTAAGACTTTCTCCGTGGGGCAGTCTGTGGAAAGAGCTGGGTTTGTCGACAGCCATTTCGGCGACGGTCCTGACAGCCGTGCCCGCGACGCGTCTGATGATGATTCCGCCTTCTTCACCGCTGGCTCGGGCAACCGCATGCACATCTGGTCGTCACACGATGGTTCTCTCCTCACATCTACACCCGCTCCTTTGCAAACCAATGAGGAGCTCGTGATTGTCGATGTGCTTTCTCTCGACGACTCCTACGTCTTGGTCTTGAGTGATCAGACCCTTGTAAAGGTGGACCCGCAACTCCAGGTGGTTAAGCGGATTGCCGGAAATCACGGCACTATTGCCGATATCCGATATGTTGGACCCAGCGAGTACAACACTGACGGGCGGCAGTTGGTGGCGCTTGCTACGAACTCGCCTGCCCTTCGTATCGTCGACTTATCGCGCCCATTGGAAGTGGTGCTCTTGGAGGGCCACACAGACTTGCTCAATGCCGTAGATGTAAGTAGCTGCGGGCGCTGGATAGCGAGCGCAGGGAAGGATAACCAGGCAAGATTGTGGCGTTGGAGCGACGAGAAACAACTGTTTGAAGCATACGCGGTGTTTGAAGGCCATGCGGGGGCTGTCACGGCAGTCGGGTTGCCCAGAACTCCTGTTGTGAATATTCCAGCCTTTTTGATCACTGGGTCTAGTGATTTGACTGTGAAAAAATGGAAAGTGCCCGAAGTCGCTGGTACTGTTGTCACAGTCTCCGAGTACACAAGACGAGCTCACGAGAAGGATATCAATGCCATTGCATTGTCTCCCAACGACGAGTTCTTTGCCACGGCCTCCTACGACAAGCTTGCCAAAGTGTGGCAGTTGGATCTGGGAGAAACTGTTGGTGTTCTCAAGGGCCATAAGCGTGGTCTTTGGGATGTTTCGTTCTGTCAGTATGACAAACTTCTAGCCACTGCACTGGGAGACAAGAGCATCAAGGTGTGGTCACTCCAGGATTATACGTGCACCAAAACGTTTGAGGGACACACCAATGCGGTACAACGGGTCAAGTTCATAAATACAAACCAGCAGTTGATATCTGCTGGTGCAGACGGGCTCCTCAAGATATGGGACATCAAACTGAACGAGACACTCAAGACGTTGGACGCACACGATAACCGAATCTGGGCATTTGACGTCTCCAAGGACGGCGATCAGTTTGTGTCTGCAGACGCAGACGGATACATGGCATGCTGGGTAGACAACACAGACGAAGCACTTGCAGCTGAGGCCATTCGTCAACGAGAAAAAGTGGAGCAAGAACAGAAACTCTCGAACTATATAAATAACCAGGACTGGTCGTCGGCATTTCTCTTAGCACTTACTTTGGACCACCCCATGCGACTCTACAACGTTTTGAAGTCTGCCATCGGTCAGAATCAAGACCCAGACTCTGGGCTTGGCTCTTTCGCATTAGAAAGAACAATCAGCACGTTACTGGACGAGCAAATATTGGCTCTCTTCAAAAGAGCAAGAGACTGGAACATCAACTCTAAGTTTTTCGAAATCTCCCAGAAGGTGATTTTGCTGCTCTTGCACATATTCCCAAGCGAGCGGCTTGTGGAGATCCGTGGCCTCACAAAGGTCATTGATGGCATTGTCGCATACTCTGAACGTCACTACAATAGAATTGAAGACATGGTGGAGCAGAGCTACATGCTCGACTACGCCGTGGAAGAGATGAATAAGGTCTAGAGAACATGCCACAATAGTCCTCTCCGGACTCTCCTCAATGGGAGCGACTGGGTCGGTGGTTCTGTGTCTTTGCAACTGCAGCTTGCATCTGCGCCCATATTGCATTTGTGTTTATAGAAATATATCGCCATAGATTTGTTTGTGTTTGTAGCCATTTGCTCCCACTCTTTTTACCATCTCAACGCACGACAATGGTACGTCTGCCGCAAAACTCGAATATGTGAGCACCACTAACTGGCAGGTTACAACCGATCACAAGCTCCTTCAAAAACGTCTTCTTCGCAGGGGCAACTCTCTCACCATCCTCGTGTGTGGAGAAAGCGGAACGGGTAAGCACACATTTATTAATAACTTGTGCAACGCTACAATCTTTCCCGAAACCCTGGCCAAAGAAGAAATTGACGGTGCTCCATCAGCATTGAGCTTTGAAACAAGAAAAATTTGTAAGTTAAAACAGTTTGTTCTGCGGCTACAGCGTCCCATGCACAGAGTTCACAGCTCTGAAGGATACCCAGCACTGCGATTTGCCATTTCTGAGTCATTGGCGAGATTCTGCGTCATTTCGTGACGCTTCGGGCACCCGAAACGTCGTTAGAAGCTCGGATGTTTCACATGGTTATGTCTTTAGATATAGCGTTTCGTTTGCAGCGAAATGTCGTAAAACTCCCGCTTAAGGTTTCGATGCCGCTGGGGGCGATGAGCCGTTATTTCGCGGACAGCGCGCAGAGTGCGTTTTTAGACGGTAAATTTTATCGTTAGCCACTCGCGAACGCCCCAAAGCGCCCCAAAATTTTATTTTTTCTAGTGCGCTAGATTTTTTGGCTCGCTAAGGCATCCGGGTTCCACGGGTGATTGTTTGCAGCCATTGTCAGGAAAAATAAAATATAACAAAATAAATCTGGAAAAACACATGAAAGACGATTATACTAACGTACGTCTAGTGCTTCGTGAGCCCGATACCTCTCCAATCACATTAAAGGTGGTCTTTGTGCCCGGGTTCCGCGACGCTCTCGACAGCTCGGAAACGCCGGCGAAAATGGTGGAGTATCTCGAGACTCAGTTCAGTTTGGTGCTCGAAGAAGAAGTCCGCATCAAGCGCAACCCGAAGTACGAAGACAACCGTGTGCATGTGTGTATCTACTTTGTTAGATCAACTTGCAAGGGGTATGTATCAACGAGGCAACGGTGCTGTTTCTTATTCATAGAAGAGTGAGTCTTTTCGGAGAGAACAGCCCGACAGTTGTCTCCACAATGCAGCGGGACGGACGAGACTCTGCCTTACATATACTTGATACTAACGCTTAGCCTCAATGCATTCGATACAGAGTGCATGAAGAATATTGGATCGCGGTGCAATTTGATCCCGGTGATCGCCAAGGCGGACACATTGACCGAGTGCGAGCTCCTGTTGAACAAGCAGCTTATCCAGCGCGATATCGCGCGGGAAAAGATTCAGGTGTACCAGTTTGGCGGGAACTACGCCGATTCTATCGAAAATGAGTGCATGCAGCCTACTAGTTCCCTACTGGTTGTGTCGGAAGACGAAGAAATCCAACGCGAATTGTCACGGTTGCAGCGCTCGATCCCATTCTCAATTATGTGCAGCAGTAACTCCAATGTGGACGACCAAGGAGTGATACACCACTACCGAGAGTTCCCGTGGGGCACCGTCGACATCGAGACGGCTCAGAGAAACGAGTTTAACGAGTTGAAATCCATCCTCTTGAGCACACACATCCAGGAATTGAAGGATAGGACGAACGAGGATATATACGAAGTGTATAGAACGGAAAAGCTTCAAAACTAAGCCTTTTTTTTTGGGCCCAGTTTCCTACTTCTTCTTACAGTTCAGCTGGGCTGCCTTGGCAGCACCAGCTATGGCTTCGTTCATGCTATATGATATCTGTATTAGGTGCCCCCCAGGGGTATATATGTCATATACACAATAAAGTGATAATTATAATGTTACGTAGCTGCATTAATGGAAACGGTAGGATGGTACTCGATGATATATCTCGTGACAGTCGTACTCAATCTAGAGAGAGTAACTGCTGCTTGTGGATTCAGGCTCGTCTTGCCCTTGTCCGTTACTCTGCTCTTGGCCACGTCCGTGGCTTTGGTCATTATTGTGGTTGTGGCCGTGTTCGTTGTCATACTCTTCCTTCTCATCTGAATCGGAGTCTTGTTGCCCAGGCTTTTTCTTTGGTACGTTTTCGTACCCGAGACAAATCTTCTTCAGTCTTTCACAGTTGAAGTAGTGAGGTTTGCGCTCGTCGCACTTGATTCTTCTCTTTCTGCAGGTGAGACATCCACTCCGGGTTCTTCTCTTGATGATTCTCCGTTTGTTTATGAGTGCGTTGTTTTCGTCGTGTGCTTGAGGGAGAATGTGGTGCATACCGTGTTGCTGGTAGTGGGGCGGGAGAGCGCCTGCACCTGGGTGTTGCATGAGCAGTGGGTGTGCGTATTGCGGCTGGTACAACGGCGTATATATCACTTGTGATTGTGGCACGTTGCTATAGATTACCGGATAGTATTCGCCATATGAAGATACCAAGGGAACGAGGCCCTGCAGGGACTGCTGCAGTTGTGTCGGAGCCTGCGGCGCTTGCTGTTGTACAGGTACTTGCAGTTGCGGCTGGCTAGGTGGGTACTCGTGCTTTGGGCTGTAGCCCATTGGGTTGCTAGTCGTTGGGAACGAGAGCGGTCCGTTAGACGAGTTTGTTCTCGTCAAACTATCGATTGACGACGAGATCGAGGCTCTTTGTCTCGAAAAGTAGTCAGTGGGTACATACGACATGGCGGATGGGTTTGAAGGAGGCTGGTTTATCGGGCTATTGTGGTTTGAGTGGTATGTTGGATGGAAGTTTGGAGGTGGGAAGTGGTGCAGTGAACCGTGCGGTGCTCCAACCTGTTGCAGTTGCGGCGGTATCAGGTGCAGCAGTCCGAGAGGTTGTATTGGCTGCGGATACGCACCGCCCTGTGGTGCAGCAGCTGAAGGTGCGCCGCCTGCCAGATGCTGGGCGTACTGAGGCACGGCAATGGCTGGTGCCTGCAAAGTTGGCTCAGTCTTTCGGCGATAGTTGCTGATTTGATGGTGCACCGGGCTCGTGGAGTACTCCGGAATCGTAACCACCGATGTTTTTCTTGCAGCAGCCAGATAAGTATTGTTGTTTGTATTTATAACCAGTGGCAACGACGTTGCGCTTGATATTCTCGGGATTGCGGAAGGAGAACTGGGTTCATCCTTGAGTGTTGCAGACACCACAGGGTTCTGCTGAGAGGATTTAACGCCGGTTGACGAAGAAGCAGTTCCGGCTCCTCCTACACCTGCAGGTGAGTGTTGGCGACCTCGCGTGCCCACCATTAATTCAAAAACAGAAGGGAGTTGGGTCATCATGCCAAATAGATCCAGCTATGGCAGATATTCGTATGGAGAGAAGGAAAGAAGAAAAGCGTATGCTCGTTTGTATCTAGGCTTGGCTTTTGTCTTTCTTTTTTTCTTTTCTTTTCTTTTCTTTTGAAATGATCTATCGGCTCTTATTTCATAAACCAAATCTTCCCAAAATAAAATAGAAAATAAAAAATACCCAAATGAATTTAACTTTTGTATTGGTTTTTTTGGCTTTCTTTTATCAAACTGACTCGCTAAAATATGTAGCTAGGTTGAAAGTCAGATAAAAAAAATAAATCCAATTTAGCCAGTTGAGCTTGTTGGAGTGGGGGGAATGGGGGTGTGTTTCGGTTGCGGCGTGAGGTTCGTTTTGCACAGAGATGTTTCTGTGGACGGCGGTCAGCGAAGGGAGTTCTATCCTTCTTTCGTTAACGAAACTAAAAGCCCGAATGTGTGTTCAAATAGACTTTTTTTTTCTGTCCTGGCCAAGGTAAGGGAGTATTGTTTTCCTTTCCTTTTTTTTTGTTCCTTCGATCAGACAATTCCTACGTATGGTAGGTTATATTGGCAAAATGAGCAAAAAAAAATCAAGACTGAAACAAAGAAGCCGAATGAATTATGTGCTTGACGTTCCTTTCTTTTTTGATACTTGCCTGTATCAGTAAGGGCACCTAAAGCTGAATTTCTATTTTTTTTCTCGTGGTTATTAGCGAGAAAAATGTACCCAAATTCAATTTCAGGATCGTTCTGTTAAACCTTAAAACACTTTGGCAGTTAAATGAAATGTAAACAGTGCTAAAGGGTGGTATGGCCTGCGCTGAATATGGATTAGCTTTCTAGACAATAGGTGTGGATTAGGCTTATGCGGGCACTGGTGGGAGCTTGGAGCGTGGTTGCTTGTGTCTGGCGGCGCGTGTGTTGTCTTGGTGCGCGTGCTTGTGTGTGGGGTTACTGCTAGTGCTTGATAAACCTCCACGTTTGTGTTGCTGTGACTGAAAGCTACTCTGCTAGCGTGCGACAGGTACTTGGGATACGATGCACAAAAGAAAGATACGGCTTTGGTATCTTGCTGCGATCGGCTGCTATTGGGCGAGTGGCTGCTTTGCGGTAGATTGTCGCTCTTTTTGCAAAGAAAAAAAAAACGAGGACGTGTGAAGCCAAAGGACAAACGGAGACCAGATGACTACTGCGGTATATGACTTTAAATCTGTAGCAGAACGTTGGACCAGCCAAGAGGGTGAAGTAAAAGCTAATGATACAAAAGAATCAAAAAGCAAAAATGATGAAAAAATGGTTTTTTTATATATCAACCAGAGTCAAGTGATTCAGTGACTTCAAGCAAGAACAGCCAAAAATAAAAGAAAATCAAAAATAAAATAAAATGTAAAATACAAAAAATATTATAAAATGTCACAGTGTTGTACGAAATATAAATTTTTTTTATTTTTTTATTTTTCTTGCTTGCGTTGTGCGTCTAATGTGTGCCTTATTTAACATGCGGGAGCACACAATAGAAAAAATAAGCGGTCAAGATTAACCGTGATGCAACTTCAGATACAATTACAGCCAAGAGCGCCTAAACATATTACCTTAATTTTCTCACTAAATTATGAGCGCGTGATGAGGGATAAAATATTTTGCTGCTTCTGCAGGTAAGAAAAGAAAAAAAAACGGGCACCCTAAAATAATAAAAAAATAAAATGAGGAAAGGTGAAAACCAAAATTAAAAAAAAAAAAATTGAACGAGAAGAGGACACAAAATGTAACCAGTTTTAGTTAATAGAAGGTGAAGTCCAGCGAGGTCAAACAAATTCCGCTTTTCCCCCAGATTCAAATAATAAAGTTTAAATATTACATTTATCAGTCGCAAGAAAAGACAAAGAGTGGGGGCAGACTTAGGATTGGCTGTCGGGGAATAATAGTGGTGGTGGCGATACGGTTTCGATTGGTGGCCGCACAATCTTGCTCAGATGTGCCAGTGGATAATGAGACTAGTAGAAGCTTCGCCCCATGCCACTCAGAACAGTGACGCTTGACATGACCATGGTTCCTTTTTTTTTCCACTTTCTTTTCCACTTTCTTTGCTTTTTGTTTTGCAGCTGCTAGCCAAGGCGCCAGGAGCTGGCGGGTAGGCTAAAATGCACCTAGTAGTGAGATATCATAGAAACGCGCGTAGGCGGCCCATCGGTTAAAGAGGCGGAAGCGGGCGGGCGACGCAAGGCCGCTTTGGCGTCGCAAGGCTGGAAAAATGGATGGCGCTGTAGTAAGGCTGAAGTGCATCACGAGGGTGGGGTGGCGTGGGAAGTGCGCATGCCCGGAGAAAATTCGTATAGCGGCAGAGGTTCGGGAACTCACCGAAGAAATTTTTTGGCTGCACGTACATTGACAACCTGCGGGATGGGACGTATTGCGAGAGTAGTGGTCAGTAGGTGGACGTGGCGGAACTTTTAGCGGAGAAATGTGAGAGAGAATGTATGGGGACTTTTTTTTCGGTATTTTTGTAGCGTGCGACTGCTGTGAAGTGGAGTGTTGCAGCGGGCGGCAGAGCGGAGCAGCGTTTTACAGCGACTAGCGGGATGTAGCAAAATGTAGCATTTTCTCAGCATTTTCTCAGCATTTTCTCAGCATTTTCTCAGCATTTTCTTAGCAGTGAGTAGCTGGGAAGAATGCTGCTAGCAGAATGTATGTGAATAAGAACAATCGAACAAAAAGAAATAATAGAGGTGACAAAGATGCGTACGGTGGAGGCGGTGGAGACAAGTGGAGACCATGACGAACGAGAACACGCTTGGAAACGTATGACTGAAGAAGTGAACAATAGATGTAGATTATAAATCGGTTGAGCCGAAAGAACGTGTCTAGAAGACTCAGAAGATTCGCCGTCCCGTCTTTGCGTTGATTGTTCTGTTGTGTAGAAGTGAGAGGGGCGTGAATATGTATTCCTTGCCGCGACAATAAGAGTTCCTTGTTCAGCCGTCAACTCCAACAATCGACACAATAGAACGGAAAGGCGTGAACGCTGTTTCCATTGCCTGTGCCGGCCATGCAGATTTCCAGCAACGGCGTATATTGGTAATAATCAATTGATCTGGCGGCTTAGCTCCTGACGGAGTCAGGCTGGATCGAATCGCACGCCGTGATGACAGCCAGACACAGGGCACAAAAAAAAATAAATTCGCCATCTTTCGATTCGTGGGTGCTTTCAAACAATGCTCCACCTACTGACGGAGTGCAAGCTCCTTTTCATCATACGGCTACAGAGGACGAGATAAAAATAAATTAAAAAAGAAAATGCAAAACAAGGGAAAGTTGTGCAAAGGTGAGACCGATGTATTAGGCTGAAAGAGGTGAGAAGCGTTGGAGGCTGAGAGACGAAAAGGAGGTGTCAGAAAAGGAAGAGAGGAGGTGGCAGAGAAGGGAGGAAGCGACCAAACGATCAGAACGCCGGGAGCGACACTGGCACGCCAGCCCGGGGTCGAAGCCGTGCGCGCATTAGCAGCCGCCAGCACACGAGCAGATTCACAACCACCTACTTCACCTTCACCTACTTCACCTTCACCTACACGCAAACTCACGCCCTAGCACCCTGTTACGGTGTACGGCAAGAGTCCCGTTCCACTCGCTAAGGTCGCAAAATTCAAGCAACACCAGTCAGAAAAATAAAATAAAAAGACAAAAAAAAAAAAGACGCAGGTGGTTTTCGCTGGTATAGGAGACGAAACCGGGTGCGGCCAGTGGACTGACTTGACGCGACTCTATTTTCTGACGTGCGTGGTGCATGAGTGGATCAAAAATACACTCTGTGTGATGCATTTCTGCCCTGGCGGTTAGCGTGGTAATACTTGGTGGAGACAGGAGTTCATGTCGCGGTGTTTGGGAGAGGTATCGCAGGCAGGAGGCATCAAGAGAAAACAAGGGAAGAGAAAAAAGACCAAACTTCGTGGTGTGCGAGCGGCGGTGTGATGCGCGAACACTTTGGCTGCCAATTTCACACATGACTACTCCCTCAACTGCCACTGGTGGCCCCCTGACGCTAGCCCACTGTTCCATACCGTTACGCGATGCAGCCTTTTAGCAGAGTAGCTGGAGCATATGGAGCTTAGTAATGGCCTTTTCTAAGCCCAGTGTAGTTGCATGAGGGCAAAAAGCGTGAACGATAAAAGAAAAAATAAAACAAGGTAGAAAAAAGGTAGAAAAAAAAATAGGTAGGAAAAAATAGGTAGGAAAAAGAGAAAAAGGTAGGAGAAATTCAAAAGTGAATGCGCCGATCGGACTTGGGCAAGGCGGACTTGGCCCCCCCTCCTCTGCGCTGGGTAGTTCAACTCTCAACTCCAAACTTGTGCCCTAGTGGATACCTCTCTGTGCTGCTCACAGGTAAGCCCTTCGTAATGATGCCGCACAATGCAGTAGCTCTGATTCCTCTGGCCACTAGGGCTCGATCAGGAGGAAATAATTCTCGGTCAAAAGAAGTCGTTTATTGTAATTTGTAACCTGTCTAAGGCTGAAAAGAAAAGTGAGCTAACCAGGGCCGTAGACACTTTTTTTTTTTAATTTTTTTATCGTGCACGCAAATGAGCACAATATTACAAGCGGCCCTAATACATTTGTGGTGGGGGAGTGGGGACGCTAAATGTGGCCAGAAGCACCAATGTGTCCCGCGTTATAAACGGTTTTCGGGGAGGAACCACGCCCTTCTAGAAGAAGCTGTTGCTAAACATCCCCCGTAAATCCAAAACCGCCTGTCTCGGATTAACGATAACGTCGCATCATCTGGATCTGGGCGATTTCCTACATAATGATTGAGCCTTAAGCTATTGCTTAACTAGACTCACAACCATCTCCCCCACCATTTTCAACATCCACCACTAAACAGAAATTTTATCAGCAGACCGAAAAAAGGAAATTTAAAAAAAAAAAAAAACCTTAAGATAAATTAAATATTTAATAAAATTAAAAAAATCAAAGAAATAAATTGGAAAAAAACAATTAAATTAAAAATTATTAAAAAAATAGTTTTATGAACGATAGTGATATGTTCAACGTTTGCAGGTTGCATGCATTAGATAAATTCTGCTCTGTAGAGGAGCGTACCGAAAAAAAAAAAATAACGAAATTAAAATGTGAGCGTAATATGGAGGGGTAACCAGCAGTGGGATAACAAAACTGTCGGTGTTAGGCAGTTTCATGGAGGTCTGTATGGTGGAGTAAGTGTGTGGAGTAAGTATGACAGGCATCGACGAAGTTTAGACAAAGGGGCCGAAAGAAGAGGGGTCAAAAAGTGGGTAAGTCAAGCGTATACCACAGCATCATCACCTTCAAGGGCAACCGAGACTAGGGAAGCGTGGCTAGCGAGTTATCCCGAGAGGGGTTACCGCTTCGCCAGGGTGCAGCGTGCAGCGTTATGCGACATGTTTTTGTCAGTGTTTTTGTTATTTATTTTTTTTTTTTGTGTTTAGCGTTTGTATGCGGACAGCTTTACAACCATGACTATTTTTTTTGCCTTTTATTTTTTTAGATTTATTTTTTTGTATTTATTTTTTTTCGTTCTCTAATGAGATATCCCGTTTTTTGAAATTGTTCAAGAACTGGTACGTTTTTCCCAACATTAATTTCTCCGAATATGCACCTCAGGACTAAAGGTAAAAAAAGCTAAAGTTCGTAAAATTACAAAATAGTAAAGTCCGAGGGAGGCGATATAACTCCACTCACACTCTGTATGAGCCAAACCTGATACCTTCTCACTCAGATATTAGTAATTGACGATATGTGTATCTGCTTAGATTATGCTATGTGTCGAGGATTGCCAGTGAACATCATGCCACAGGTTTGCAAGTAAGCGACAAAAAGAGGTAGAACAATTCTCGCTTGTTTTGTCCTCATGCATGACATACGCTGGTGGTATGCAATGCGAAAAAATATTTCAATTAGGTGTAGTGTTGCTCTCTTATTATCGAGAGATTGGCTTAGCCCTTTCGCTATGTGGTGGGGCTGAATTCCCTGAACAGTAAGGTATCAGCAGCGTACAAATTACGTCAGGATAAGGGTTCCTGTCCCTTATTTGCTTACTGTTTGAAGAAGATGGCGAACAATGCCAAGCAGCTACGTATGCTGCGCGCCAGCTGGCTGTTCCACAAGATCCCACATTCTGACATACCCACTGCAACCACTGATCAGCTGCGCGCCCTCGCAGGAGTGCACCTGAGAGAAGATAAGCCATGTTTTGTACTACATATACGAATTGGAGTTAAGCTAAGGTCATTTCCCCAGATTACACCTCTGACAGAAATCTTTTTTTGTCCCCATAAGGGTGGCGAAGCTACTATACGACTAAATGGCTCTCGCTCAACGGCCCGAGACACCTAATTCTGTGATTTAGCGCCAACTCGGGGCTTTGCATGCAAGGTTAGGGTATCCCCACCAGATGTACATCCCAGCCCGAGGAAGAAGCACAATAGACCTAACCAAAGGTCATCAACTTCAAGATCCAGCAACAGTCGAGTGCACTAAAAGAAAAAGAAAAGTGAAGCAAGCAAAATTGGAGGATCCTGTTATGAACCTCTAGTCTTCTAAAACCGATCCGTGTTTCTCTCGTAGATGTGGATGCGTTTTTCTTATCCTTTCATATTGCGAAATTTCTTCTTCAGTGTCTTTTTTTTGGTTCTTTTTTTTTTATTTTTTTTTTTTTATTGATTCGTGTAGGTGGATACAAACCGTGATCCACTCACACCTCCTTCCATGCTTCTTACGGAACGACATGTTTGCTTATAGTTAAACTGGCTGGTTACTAGGTGCAAATTGTTGGGGGTTTGGAGAGGGATCATAATCTTAAAAAATAGAATCCCACATTTGCAGCTTTTGTTGCTGCTGCTGCTGCTGCGTTCATTTTGAGTTTTTTTTTTTTTTGTAGTTAGTACTGCTGCGTTTTGAAAAGTTGGCTCACCCACCGCCAAGCAGTAAAGAGAGGTCGATACGAGCATCGTCGTTTACGCCAATCTAGTTCATGAGGCTTGGAGAGAGCGGAGCGATAGAGAAACGGTGGCTTTCAAGTAGTGGAGTGACGTAGCTGCGCGTCATGTCTCCTGACTGGTGGTGTCCGTCCACTCCGACACTGCGCCGCTTGCCCTGTGCAATCGGGGGCTCAAGCAGGAACACTGCGTGGGCTAAGAGTGTCATGTAATAATTCTGCGACAAAATAACTCCTCTCAGAAAATATTTTAGCCAGACAATAGAAACCCTGCATGAAACTTTTCCGCCCGTCGTTACTGTTATGAAAGCCTCATGTTCACAGCCCTGTCGAATCTTCCTCTTGATACTATACTCCATCATCCATCATGTAGTTCTACCCCTTCCAGCCTTATTTCGTCGGGGAAAAAAATGGTGGACGCCGAAAAGAATTTCACATCCACTCACAGATCAAGTCTCCGTGGAGACTGTGAGATCTAAACCCGATCACCTTCCCCTCCACGCATACACATCCGTCCCCCACTAGCTGTCCCCCCCACACAGGTGAATTTTTCTGTGCGTCAAGTGAACAATAAGCGACATTGTTTGAATTGACTATTTTCTATTGTCGCTCGTGCATCCCTGAATTTCAGCACCTCCGCGTGAGAGCTTACACATACGAAGAATAGAGAGAGGAGTACCAGTAATAGACAAAATTTCCGGGAATTGGTCCGAGCAGAAGACAAGATACACACAAAGGGTGTATTGAGAAAACGGTCAGAAAGAAAAGTATAATAAAAGCTATTGACTGTGCCAAGGGCAAAAACCGTGCGTACCTAACCGTGATATTGGGCTTCACAATAAGGTGATTCCCAACTGTTGGACTAGCAAGTGGTATTGTAAGGACAATCATATACAATAAGGTATAACACACACCAGCAATGAATAACAAATATTCCCTTGGCTAAATACACTTTAAGCATTCAACAATTAGCATAGACGTCAACCAACGACATTTAAAAAAACGTATTAGCTCCCGATTCGACAGCTGTACAGCCAAAAGGGTTCACAACGGAGTTTTAGTATCTTTCTTTTTTTTCGTTTCTGCGTGTATGTGTGTGTTGCCGTTTCGTTTTGATTAAACTTTCGGGCCAGTCTGTAGCCGAATCGTAATCTATAATGCTATGATTCTTATCGAGAAGAACAATAGAGAGTTTGTGCACGGTTGGTGAGGTGTGTGCAGCTGCTGTTGCTGATGGGGGGAGAAACCTTGATGAACAAGGGGTGCGGACAATAGAGTGGAGGAAGTGTTGAGGAGAGCAGAACGGAGTTGTTGTGGGTTGGGGATATTAATCGTCTCGAACAGTGCGCAAAGCGACCCTTCATAATAAGGAAGGAGGTAGACTCGGGCAACTTTAAACGATCGTTTCAAAGAATAATCCTACCGACATTTGATACCGAATCAGCCCCATAGCCCAATATCAATCACTATGCACACACATCCATCCATTCTTTGACGACCTTCTGGGTACTTTTACCACAATTGGCAACAACTCACTGCTGCAGTAGAGGCTCTCCTCAAAAGGTACCATGGTAGAGAGACAATGCACCCGCCGAAAAAACAAAAAAATAATAAAATAAAATAAAAAAAAAACCTTTAAGGCGCGAGACCGAAGGGTTATTTCTTGAGTATGCAAGTTGGGCACCACAACAACCCAAACGAAAAAGAAATAAAGAAATAGAAACAGAAGTGGAAGCAGCAGTAGAAGGATCCAAATTTCAGAAGCAGAGGGCAAAGAAACGCAATGGAAGCCCACATAATCATAGTGCACCAGCGAGCGGCATGTAGACGCGCATCATGATTAGCCGAAAAGCCAGTTTCGCTATGCGATGCACCTTTCGGACTCTGGAGCGGGGATACTGGTTGCACAAGTATGTCTGTTGGTAACGAAATTCCGTTGGGAAAGCTTAACCCTCATTCCACCACAGGAGATGCAAAGTGTCCAACAACCTGCAAGTGTGTCGAGAGAAGATGCAAACTTGACTAGATGATGCAATGTCTTGCCCCAAATGCAAGTCTGTTAAACTGAGCAAATGAGTGTTGGTAAAAAAAGGAGGCTTACAAACTCGGCTAAATGTTTGCACGATGGCATTCATCACGGGGTCGGTGATACTTACCTGTGTGGCTACTCTCTCTTTCTGCTGTTTTCTGGTACTCTTTGTGATTGCAGTCAGCGTACGGTGTTCGACTTTGATGATAACTGTATGGTCTTGGTAATGGATTCACAATCACCTGTTTGGCTTTTGTCTCAACTATACCTACTGGACTACCCTTCGTGAATGTTTGTACATAGAGACACCATCAATTGACCTGTTGGGGTCTCGTTTTCCGCCAGGGTGAACTCATCTGCGGCTGGGTACTTCAGTGTGGGTGCATGGACGGTTCGCCCCGAGGCAACAGACTTGCAATTGGCAGAGAAAAAAAAAGTAAGACTTGTAAAGAAGCGGAAAGAGACGTCAAGAGCTACATGGACACGCTATCAAAAAGTGTTTTGTCTCAGTTTGAGTTTTTCGTTTTCTTTTCGTATATTTTTTTTTGGAGCCTATGTATAGAAAGCCACCCAAATCCGTACCAATCCATACCAATCCATACCTCAGTATGGAAGTGCTCACTTTCGTGTACCCAAAGCACCCATCCTCAGGGTGAGTATACGACAGAGATACGAAGCATTCTAAGTACTCTCGACAAACAGTTAAAAGACCCGACCTGCTTAATTGTGAAGAACTCCGAATCTCGCTTCGGTCCGCTGTCGCAGACAAGGTCCGAAACATGCAGCCTCCATCTGATCGCGCCGCTTCTGCCTCACTGACACCGTGATATGTGTTATTCCTGTATATAGTCTCGATGCTGTTTGTTTTGTTTATTTTAGTCACGAATCGACATGAGAGCTTGCCTCTTTTGCAACGCCCCAGAGTAGACCAAACATGGAAGACAGACTGTACTTGCAGAAGGGTATGTGAATTAAGACCGGTGTATTGCCCAATCGATGCAAGTTCAGCAGAATTGGTGAGCCGTAGCGTGACCGAGATCAGCTTGAGCTCTCGGACATTGGAGTGCTTGCCACCACGCATTACTTGCGGGGGGCCTTCAATTCCTACTAACCACAGGATTTAATCCCAAGACGCTCACTATGCCGCGTCTCAGAGGCATTCTCAACGAGTACGATGTGTCGCTCCCATCCAATGCAAAAAAGGCAGACTTAGTGGAGGCCTTTGAGAAACACATTCTGCCACGAGCGGAGGAGCTTTTGGCTCTGCTTGAAGCTAAGCTTGCCAATCCCAATGGAACTGCTATTGTCAATGGAGATAGTAGCGAAAGCTCCAGTGGAAGTTCTAGCGACCACGATAGCAGTCAATCGAGTGAGGACGAGAAGCCCGAAGTGAAGGCTGAACCAAAGCCAAAACGTGGCCGTCCGCCAAAGGCGAAACCAGTGAAGGTGGAAGAGGAGCAGAAGGTGGAAGCCGAGGTCACAGAAGAGGATGAATCTCAGGCGCAGCCAAAAAAGGCACCCAAAGCAGCTACCAAGCTGACCAAAGTGGGAGCTGCTGCATCTAAAAAGACCACCAAGACAAAGGAGACGCCGGTAGACTCACCAGACACCAGTGTTGCACTGCCATTTTCCAGTGACAATGTCTTTCAATCTTCACCCAGAGGAACACCTAAATCATCAATTCCTCGTAAAAGATCCAAGAGCCCTGAACCAGCGTCTCCAAGCCAGCACAAATTGGCCAAGGTCTCGAATGCTGAAATTGAGGATACAAAGACACCTCTGAAGTCCACAAACACCACGGACGGTACTGAGACAACTGAGGCCGCTAAGAAAATTGAAACTCCTGCAAAGACGCCTTCAAAAACCTCGTCAAAGTCGTCCCTGAAGAGCTCTGCGAAGAAGGTCCAAGATAAAATCAGTAAGATTACGGAGAAGGAGAAGGAAAACAAGACAGAAAAGTTGAAAAAGGCGATCAAAAAGGAAGTGGCCAAGGAAGTAGCCGCTAAAGAAGAAGCTCAGGCTCAGGCTGAATCCTCCGCTAGTTTGGATGCTCCTAAGTTCGAAAGCTTTTTGCAGCCAGTGCAACAAGAAGCCACCGCACCGGTTTTGTTTCCCTCTGCAGAAGAGCTCGGCATAACTATCCAAGGATTACCCAGCCAGTTAGCTACTCAGCCCCTCGTAGTGCCTGGTGGGGGATCGAAAAAATCGACCCCAAGGAAACTGGCCACAACTACTCCACGAGGAAAGAAGACTATCATTAATCAATCTGAGGATCCCACCCCTGTCAAGTCTGCTCGTAAGTCAACTCCACGCAAGGCTAATTCTGCTTTAAGTTCCAAGAAGGCTACACCAAAGAAGATTCCTGAAGATTCCAATTCGCTCGATCTTCTCGAGCACAATCTCAAGGAGGATGCACCACCACCACCACCAGCAAGAGGAAAGGTCCCATCGCTTCTTTCTGTGGTTGGTTTCTTCACAGTGTGGCTCACAGTTTTCCTGATTGGATTATTCGGCTGGTGGTATAGAGAACAGACTTTTCTCATTGGTTACTGCGGACAAGAAATAGTTCAGGACACAATATCGGTTGATCCAAAGACCCCCAAGTGGTTATCAGCAGCAGGACAATATTTGGATTCATACAAGCCAAAGTGCGTGCCATGTCCACCACACGGCAGATGTTTTCCACTTTTGGAACTTTCATGCTACAATGACTTTATCGAGCATCAACCGTGGTACTTTAACCTTGTTCCTTTCCCAGTCGATGCTAAAAAGTGTATCCCAGACACCAAGAAGGCAGAAAAGCTTGAAATCATGATTGACGTAGCGTTAGATCTCTTGAGATCGAGAAATGCCGCTAAGAATTGCGGTAGAAACTCGGAGGGAGACTTCTCACTGGGGCTTTCGAAAAAAGAATTGCACGATTTATTATTGCAAATGAAGGCACCATACATCACCAAGGAGGAATTTGAAGACCTCTGGAGCAAGTCCTTGGTTGAATTAGAAAAGGAACCAGAAATAATTGTAAGGCAAGTTGACCAAATTGAGAGGGAAGAGTTGAGGTGAGGGTTGGGCTAGGCTACGGAAAGTAGCCCTACGTATAGTTGCAAATGTTATCCGTCCGATAACAAACGTGCACTTATACCCTCCTTTCCTTTTCCTTCCTTTTCTCTCTTATTGTGTTTTTTTTTTTTCAAATTATACTAACCAAAACAGACTGGATATGGAACTTATAACGTATCTTCCCTCATTGACTCTAACCACTCGCGAGAAGAAGAAGAAGAGAACAAAATTCTTCGCTCAACGTCCTTATCCCACAACAGCTTAAAATGTCAGATTCAGAACACTATCATTGGATCATTGAGTAGCCATAAGCTTGAATTGCTTGGTTTGCTTGTGGTGTTTCTCGCTTACCAGTATGCCAAATTTCAAATCAATCAATACAGGTTGTACAAGAAGAAAGTGGCTACTTTGTACACAGAAGTGCTCAACAAATTGAGAAAACAGCGTAAGTTGGCAGCTGCTTCTAATAGTGGCGCACATGTGCCACGTTACATCGGATCGACCCAATTGAGAGACTTGATATTGACCCAAGAGGCGAATTTGACGAAGAAGATGAAGTTATGGGAAAGCGTTTCAAAGAAAGTGGAAAACAACTCAAATGTTAGATACCTGTTGCAAGAAAGTCATGGAGAGATTATGAAGGTGTGGGAGTGGATCACAGACATTGAGTAGTGTATACTAGTATATAGAAAAATAAACAGAGCAGTTTACTGGCTTTATATTACAAAGACGACGACGAGCTCAAGCTTATGTACGTCCAAAATCGTATTGATGTTAATGTGTATTGTAATTCCTAGTCTACCGTGATTCCGGAGACTCTCCATTGTGTTCAAACCAGCACTTTTTGAACCCCCTCTGCAACTCCATCCACCTCATCGTCCTCCTCTCCTGCCAAGCCTCTCTCAAATATCTCCCTTCCAGACATTTTGCCCTTATGCATAGCATCAAACCTCGCCTTATCTTGTGTGTCGTACTTCATTTCTGCTCTGAATCTTTCACGCCATTCCAAAAAGGATTCTCTTGTGACTTTTGTGCCTTGGAATTTCTTCTGTTCTTCCATTTCTTGCTTGAGCAATTCACGGTCGTATTTCCTTTGGGCGGCGTCCACTTTATTCTGGAAATGCTGTTCCGCTTCGTCCTTTAATTGCGACACCAATGCGAAAATCGACGGTATGCCTACATTTATTTCTGCCTCCTCATTTAGTTTGCTTAATAATGCCTTCAAGTCTGCCTTTTCAAACTCAATTGTTTCTGCAATGTGGATCACCTTGTTCGAGTCGTCCTCGTCGTCGCTATCGTCGTCACTCTCGTCGTACTCCCCTGTGTTGCCGTCTTCTGCATGCAAAGCACCGTCCGAAACCTCGATGTCTAATTCGGGTACTACTTCGGGATACGATGGCGGGTACTTGACATCCAACAAGAGGTGGTGTTTCCTGTCAGAATTTGTGTCCAAGCTGATCGTAATTGTGAAATGTGTGGGCGATATGACGTCTAGCTCATCCGGGTAGATCGACTCTAGCACAGAGATTTCCTCTGCCTGCTCTTCTGATGGATCCATTTTCCCTACGGTGTGTATATGCGTATAAATGTGCGTGTGTGGAGTGTAGGTTGTGGGTCTTAGAAGCTGCACACTGTGCATCAGTGGGATTTTCTCAACTTTTCTCTTGCGATGATTTTACTGCATATAGAACCGGCTGATTGCAACATAAATTCCATTTTGTTTGTAATGTGTTGCAGCCATGTGAAACGAGGAAAGCGCGTGGAGGCGGGAGACAGCTATGTGGAGAACAGCCTCATAAATGGAATAGCGTGGGTTGGTACCGAAAAGAGCCTCCCGATCCGCCTATCGCCGGCGCTCAACTCCAGATTCATGAATCTCGAAAGCATTTCGCCTAAACAGTGGAACTCTCTAAACGAATACAGCCTAGCGCGTAAACAGGTCTAACATACATACACATATTAAGTCACTAAAACGATTCAAAAAAAACATGAAATGAAACCAGGGCGAAATGAGACGGATGAAACCAATTGCAACCACGTCATGTAAGTGAACCTAAACAGCACATAATAGTACAGATGAGTAAACAATATGTAGCGAAGGGCTTGGCTGCTCTAGGAGCTGGTGAAACAGCCGGCACCGCCTTGTGTTGGCGATTGGTGTTAGTGTTCTTCACGATGAAGTGTTTCGGCTGCATTCACCTAATGTTTGGATGTGACCCAAAGAACAAAGCATGCTCTCCGGGTGTCAAAACTGGTATGCCAACTGTCCCTGCCTTGTCCCTGTCATCGTCGCAACAGTCTCACAGAGCGAACAAGAGCCATAATTTTCACTCTTCTACAGTGGGAGATGGGATGCCGACAAATGTGCGTCCCCACGAAAGCCAATGTGGCGGCTCAAACAGTGCTCTAATTATGCTCTACCGACTAGCATTTACGGCACATGCCAGATCCCCTAAGGGCACTTCTTCCATTGCTCTTCCCCCACGAAAGGTTCTACCGCGCACATTCTTTCTAGCACGAGGCGCGCACATCTGACCGACGGCTGCAAAATAAAACTAAACGAGTAAAAAAAAATCAAAAAATCATTAAAGGATGAAGGGCGTGTGCTACACTTTAGCGCCAGCGCATAACAGCTTCAAACAGTACGGTTAAAAAATAAAGGCTAAGGCAAAAAACCAAAAAAAAAAAAAAAAAAAAAAAAAAAAAAAAAAAAAAAAAAAGTCTAGCTTGAAGCCTAGACAATGACACAAGAGTGAGCTTGAACCCCACGGGAACCTCTGATGATGAAGTTATCCTTGTTTTTTTCAGCTTGGGACTTGGAGTTGTTGGAAGAAGTGTTTGGTGCGGCCATTTTGAAGAACTGAGTGTGTGTCTGTTTGTTTTTGATGGTCAAAGGGAGGACTTGTATTCCAATTGGAAGTAGAGCAGCTTTATATACGTCAGAAATTGTGTGTTTCTTTGTTGAATTATTTGGCTGAATGTTGTGTGTCATGTTAGTAGCAGTTTGGTGGAAGCATATGGTGGGCTCAATCTTGTTTTTTGCAGCCATATTCTTCGCTTTTTGTCGCATGTCCTTTCCTATTTGGGCTGCGCAATGGGGCTTACAAACGCAAGGGAGATAGAGGTTCCACATGCGAAGTATCAAGCATACAAAAAACATCCAATAGAGACTGCTTGGCTTTGAAAATTGTTAGATGTTACGGGTTCAGTGTTTCAGGTATTTATCGAAGTTTCCCTCTAAGTACGGGCAATACATACAAAGGCTGCTAAGTGTATCAACGTGACGGTGGATAGCTCTAAAGGTAGATACAACATTGCCACAGTGCTCATCCTATGTTTCAATCATCATATATTTACAATTTCATTGAATCTACAGTGTCTGAACCATTCGATCTTCCTGGGAATGCTTGTGTTGGTTAACTCTGAGCTGACCACCCTCTTTTCTTCGCAGCCGTATTTATGTCCTGCATGCCGCCAACTGGATATAAGCGGACTCGTCTCCAAATTTCTTGACTCGACCGATCTACATCTCGTTGATTAGTTTCACCCCCGTCAAAAAGACTTAACCAGATCTCAAGCCATGACAGCTTCGAATGGTAAGGTTACAAGCGATCGATACAGAGACATACATGAAGTGCATTCGGAAACACAGCTAGAGCTCTTGCCCATGGTGGATAACCAGGCAGATCCGAGAGGCATAAATCCAACAAATACTCCACAACCACAAGCTAATTCTGCTAAAGAGAAAAACACCGGGGGATCTTCTGCGAATGCCAACGAGGATGCCAATTGCACTTTAGTGAAAGATTTCTCGAATTTAGAGCTCAAGATTTTGAACTCTAAGCCCCAATACTATCCACCACTTAACTTTTCGCTCGTGGAAGATGGAATATATCGGGCTGGGTTCCCGATGCCACTAAACTACCCCTTTATTGAGCAACTTGGACTCAAGACGATCATATATATTGGCGACTTGGGTATGGAAAAGAAAAAGGAAAAAAAGGATAAAGCAAAGGAGAAGACAAAGGACAATGACTCGACGGTCGCAGAAGACAAGCCGAAGAAAGATAAGCACGGAACGACAGATATATTGAAAAACTACAAAGAGTGGGTTGCAAGTCAGCCAAATATCAAGTTCCACCACTTGCCGATGGAATCGTCACAGGAACCGTTTGTGAAGTCGCAATTACAAGCACAAGAATCGTTCACGAACGCATTGCAGCTTATGCTTGACAAGAATAACTTCCCAATGTTAATACATTCCAACAAGGGGAAACACCGCATAGGGGTGCTAGTGGGTCTAATGCGAAAGCTCCTTCAGGGATGGTGTATGAGCGGAATATTTGAAGAGTACGAGAAATTTGCACTTGGAAAGTCTGAGTACGACTTGGAGTGCATTGAAATATGGGAGCCTGAACTCACAGTGGATATGCGCAGCAAGCCTGATTTTGTACGGCTATAGAGTGCTTGATTGAAACACGATTCAGACCTTCTAAGACGGTTCGCTCGAACAATTTCTCAAGCTCATGCTAGTTTCCTCTATTTAATTGACGAGCTAGGGTTATAGAGAATACGACAGTTACGATACTACCATAAGAATGTGTATTTAGGCATTGTTTTTCGCTTCTCTCAAGGCCTGCATTACGGCACTACTCCCTCTAGCTCCTGTGAACTTGAGCACTTGTGGATCATTGAGCCGCATAAACGGGTTAAATTCCAATTCATCGCCAATTGTAAACACCCCCGTCGTGTGTTCGTTCTTGTTGACGTACTTGGCCAATTCAATAATTGCTGGGTTGTTCAATACCTTTCCTGAAAACTTCAAGTTCAGCTTTGTATATTCGTGGCCAGGATAAGTTTTTGTATCCTTTGGCAATTTTGCCAACACGCCGTTCAATGCATGATCCATTTCGTCTGCTGTGCCTTCGAAGAAACGGCCGCAACCACTCACGAAGAGTGTATCACCTGTGAATACTGCTCTCTCGCCGGTGCTCAGGTCAACGACATAATAGCAGATTGAATCCTGTGTATGGCACGGGGTGTGCAATGCGGTAATTGAGATCAGATCTCCTAAGTCAATCACTTCTTCGTGCGAAGGAGTGTACGTGACTAGCGGCAGGTTCTTGCCTGCGATAACTGGCAAGTCGGGAAACTTTTTGTGAAAGTGGCTATTGCCACCGGCATGGTCGTAATGATGATGTGTATTAACAATGGCCTTCAATTCATATTCATTCTTGACCGTGGAGAGATATGAGTCTACCTCACCTCCCTCTGCTGGATCAATAAGCCAAGCGTGCTTCGTGGGAGTGTCAATCACCAAATACGCATAGTTGTCGCCGGAGCCCCAGCGCATGGGGATAGCCTTGATATGCATTTTGCGAATAGAGAGGTTGGAGTTGTACGAGTGCTTAGTAAGAGGAAACCTTCTATTGGTCGCAAGAGCCGGCTGAGTGAGCAATCGTGTAGTTGTGATCAAGAGCTTACGCGCGGGGGCACTGGCCTTTGGAACAGCGGAGATGAAAAGTGCCAATTTGTCTTTAAGAGCGGCTGGCTGGTCAAAATAGAGATCAGACTAGCCGATATGGTGATAAGGGGGTGGGGGAGTGTAAGAAGCATGGGGAGGCCATGTGACACTGATGTGTAATCGTGCGAGCTATTCTCACTTTGGTACTGATCACGTGATATAAGCAATCAAGAATGCGGCCGGTTGCTTTGCAAGAGCAAGCGCACCTGCGTCTAGCAGACAAAATGGAACGATGAAGAATCGCTTTGTACGAGTTAAAAAAACCTGCCAGAAGGGTAATTTGATGGGGCAGAGAGTTTAGAAGGGTTTCGTGTAGACAATACGTCGGAACCCGGTGCATTTTGATATCAGCCAAATTTTTCCTGAAATTGAGATTTGCAGCCTAAAACAAGGGTACGACTACCGTATAATTGGTTGCTTCACTACAGAGTCTGAGTAGATTGATAGCCATGCAGTTGCAACGATATGCGACAAAACCAGAAACTGGTCTTTGAAGGCAGATTGTAAGCTTCCGGTAAGCCATACCTGCCATAGTAGCAATACATCATTTCTGAATGGTTCTTATATGCATTTTTGGGTGGAGGCTAAAATTATTTACTATCCCAAGATTTTGCCACCATTCCTTCAGGAGGGCTAGTTTCAAACTTTTTATCTTTTGCTTCTGCCCAGTTCGTGGTCAAAACGGTTCCATTTGACTCCACATATGACTTCATCATTGCTCTCCTCGTGTCGTCATCGGTGTCTTTGTAGAGCTTGGCAAAGAAATCCCCCTCAGATTTGTCTTCATCTTCGTCATTGTCAACTTTGAAGTTGGCCCAGTTGATGGCTTTCTTCGACGAGCTTGGGTATACCGAGGCTGACACCTGAGATGCCGACAGATCAGTGGCAGTCGTGGAAGAGGCAACCGCAGGAGTAGCCACTACTGCGTTGTGCGTGCCTGAACCTTCCAATGATGGCCACTTGATAGAGTCTGCCTTCTTTAGCGAAATCTCCACCTTGGTCCCAAACACTTTGTAGGTACTTTCATCTGGGTTTATTGGTGCGTACAAGGGATCCAAGTTGTAGTTATACTCTGAGTTCGCGGAACTGGGGAACGAAATCGACACTGACGTCCTTGTGAATTGTACATTGAGATGCTCCACCTTTTTGGCGTAAATGGTGATGATAACGTGCGTGGCAGACTGGTACCAGTCGTCACGTATCTTCACCTTAAGTGGGGCTTCCCTGTTGAGGGTGTCCACGTTTGAGGATGGGTGCTGTTTGGGCGTATCGGTCATTGTTTCAATTGCGTGTGTGTTAGCGTGTGTGTTATATGACGAGCTTTTGCTTACTACCGTGTGTTTCTATGCTCCTTTCTTGACCGTCTGCCTGGCTAGATCACTCGTTTGTGCTCATGAAGAATGAAATCGAACCTGCCAAATTTCCATGCAGCTTCACGTGACCGTTCCATGATCTGCAACCATTAGCATTGATCTAGGTCGGCTTGGGAGAACTAACCCAGGAAGTCGCTTCTAGCGTTTTGGTAGCGTTTTGGTAGAGCCATTGTAGGTGTCAGCGTGAAAAGACACCGATACACTGCTGAAAGCTACCCCTTCCACATTGAGCCGCTCTAACAGTTTGTGGTGTGGATGCTCGACCACATTTAGGAAAGAAGCTAGGGAACACTCAAGCTCTCTGAGAATTATATAGAAGGTACGACCAAATCGTACGCTGCTTAAAGGTTGAATGGCTATACATTTCAATCTCAAACGCATTCTCCTCAGATGACTCCTCTGCGTTCACACAGCAGCCACGCTTGTCAAATTGCAACCTACGTGTATGAATCGCACGAAGCGGCTCTCACAGACTACAGCGCACAGCCACAAGCCAACTACATGCAGCACCTACAAATAAAACGTTTATACCAAGGGTACCAGTCCTTGCAACCAAAATGGCAGCCGATCATAAAATGACGTAGTGTTTATGTGGATCGGCTTTATCCTCCCCAAAATTTGTGGGCGCACTCTCTTTTAGTCAGGAATAATCACACACAATAAAGAATGCAGCCGAACCATAAGACACAGAACACGTGCAATCCAGACCACTCCGTCATCTTTCTCGGTAGTCATTCTGAGACCCCTGACTACGCCGCATCTTACAAAACTCTCGGCGCGCTCTATTCCCACTGTTCCCATTTTATTTTTATTTTGCTAACACTAGGGCTGCACCATTACACGATAGGACTGTGCGGGCTTTTTTTAGGGAATGGTCTTTTCTTTTTCGCCCACTGCTATTGTCAGCTTAGCCGACTGCAATCACAAGTGCACAGCAAACCCGGCTTGTCTGAGCCTGTCTTGTTCTAAGCATGCAACACGAACGAGAACATTCTACTTCGTGAGGTCATTACCGACTCGCTGGGCAAACATTGACTTTCCTTCCCCTTACTCATCGTTAGGTCACAGCATTGCGTATGTCACGTGCAAACCGATGGCTCTCCCACAGTCTCTGAGTCGCACAGTTTGTAGCGTGGAAGAAAAAATACAGCGCCTAACTCTGTGCGGTAAATTGAAAGCACCCCTCGATATTTAATAAGGGTCTCAAGCACCTGACACATTTCATCTTTATTGTATTATATTTTTATTTTAATTTTTTTTTTTTTTTTTTAATTTTTTTTTTTTGATTTGCTTACAATACCAAAAACATAGCGAACTAGAAATTACTGGAAGAAAAGGCAGTCGAGTATAGCATAGCGCTCTCTATACATTACTATATATTCAGAGCCATCGAGCAACTAGCTTTTGGTTAGTTAGTCTGCTCTTGTGGAGTGTGTGTGTCTTTTTTTTTCTTGACATTTAGCTGAAGAAGCTATTGCTCAGGAGAACAACCAATCCTACGGCCACCCCCCTCACATACACCTACAGTGATGTCCAGAGATAAGAAAAGCCCCCCTCCGACTCCAGGTACCGCCGCTTCAGTGGTGGATATCCCGCCGTCTGTCATGGCCATCTCGAATCTCAGATGCCCCTCGCCACCACCGATTTTGAATAAGCCGGGTAAAACACAAACCCCTGTTTTCGGTAGCAGCAATAGTAACAACACCAGCATCCACACTGTCAATGACAAGCGTGAACGTGAAATAATACCAGCTGGCGGAGCTGTGCTCAATAAGTTGGAAAAACAGCGCTTGAGCTCCCCCTCCGCCGCTGTACCCACGGGTACTGACCAAATGCCCCCCGTCAATGGCGCTAACGGGAGCAGTGGCGGTGAGAACCCGCAATCCACCACTTCTGTCACGGCTCCAGTGACTTCAGCATCAATATCAGCATTTGCATCAGACTCAGGGTCCGCAAAGGGGCCACTGAGCGTCTCGCCAAGCCCAGCAGCAACTACTCTGTCGGCTACAGCAAATGGCGTCCCCGGCCAACTACTGGTGATTACTACGCTGCCTACCTCGGGCGACCTTGACTACTCTAGTAACCCGCCTTCCCAGCCAAACCACCATAAATCTCCATCTGTGCATGCACATTTTTACGCAGATGAGCTCGTTAAGCCAATAATGAGCCGTTCGCGCAGCGGGTCATCTGCTGCTGCCTCCGATATCGACGTGGGTGGAAAGCCTGAAACTTTTAGCACAGCAGGTGGTGCAAGTGCTGCTGGGTCTAGCTCAGCAAACAGCGCTGGCAACACTTTAGGAGGAGGTGACACAACGTCTGCTGTTGCTACCGCTACTGCTGCAAGCAACATCGGTGAACACGCAAACATCGATCCACGTCTCCCGACAGATGACGGAAAGCTCCACATTCTTTTAGGTGTGTGTGGCGCCCTCTCTGCGATAAAGGTTAAGCTCATCATTCACAAGCTTTTCGAGATCTACTCCCAAGACAAAGTTTCCATCCAGTTGATTCTCACTGAGTCAAGTGAAGTGTTTCTTTCCCAAGAGATACTAAACCACTTAGAAAAGCGTGTGAGAATATGGCGCGATGCAGATGAGTGGACAACCTGGAAATCAAGACTGGATCCAGTCCTTCACATCGAACTTCGTCGTTGGGCAGACATCTTGGTTGTCTGCCCTTTGACTGCCAACACATTATCGAAAATATCGCTCGGGATGTGTGATAATTTGCTCACCAACGTCATCAGGGCGTGGAACACGTCTTATCCAATTTTGCTTGCCCCAGCAATGGTAAGCTACTCATACAATGCCATCACTACAAAGAGACAAATCAGACTCATTTCTGAAGAAATGCCTTGGATTGAAGTCCTCAAGCCAGTAGAAAAAGTAATTGGAAGCTACGGTGATATCGGAATGGGTGGTATGATGGACTGGAATGAAATCGTCAACAGAATTGTTTTGAAGTTAGGTGGATATCCTGAAGACGAGGACGAGGATGATGAGGATGACGATAAATTAGAGTCTAATGGAGATTCCAAGCCAGAAAATGACGACGATGATGACGATGATGACGATGACGATGACGATGACGATGACGACGATGATGATGACGATGACGACGATGACGACGACGACGAAAATGAGTCTGTTGAAGAGGTCAACGGTGTCGCCCGCACTACAAAGGGCGTAGAAACCCTCACAGTATAAGTTCTTATATTGTGTGGTTTAGTGTATAGTATGTATAACAGAAGTAATAATAATCTACTAAAGAAAAAAAGCTTGTAGCCAATTCTCTACTTCCTAATTTCAACTACAATTGAGCACGTAGGCTGTACATTATATATTTGGAACCAGTTTAGTCCATATGGTTCAACTGCCTTATCCTTTCAGCTCTCCAAGTGTGGTAATCGTCAATAGTTGCTGAAGAGTCAAACGTTGAGTTGGCGATCGTAACTCCAGCTTCCATGGTAGTACGTTTACCGCCATGATCCACATTCACCGCTAGAGCCGGGCTCTTATCTGGGGAAGAGGGAGAATTCTCCGAATATGAAGATGCCTCGCCGTTAATGTATGCAGAGATCTTTATCGGAGAAAGCGAATACTTGGTACAGAATGAGTTTTCTTTATTTTCTCCTTCGGGACTTCTGGCAACTGGAGAGGTGCTGATAGATGTCTTCAAGGGGGACAAGAGTCTCGTAGTACTGGTGCTCGACATAAGAGATGTGTTACCACCTATGCCCACCCCACGAGCAAAGCTGGATGCAGTGAGCGGAGTGTTGAGTGGTCTCAACATACTTCCGAAAATTTTGGCAGGAGAGCTAGAGAGGGAAGTTGTTGTTGAATTGTATCTTGATGCAAGTTTAGCTTTACCTAGGGATCTCGCGTCAGTAAATCCTGGTGAAATAGTGGCAGGTGCCTTATACTGCAGGTTTCTTGTACTAGGAGACAGTTTGGTGAGCGAAACTCTTTTTTGTGCCACAGAACCAGCAGAAGTAACAGCCGGCCGGGCGCTTCCAGTCTTGCCCACCTTTACTTTTCCGAGAGGTTGATGACCTTGGGGTGACTTTATGGTAGTCGATTTGAACTTTGTTGTAGCTGAGGGACGAGAATTAGGTCTTCCCAAACCCGCCTGCTCTGATTCAATCAAAATAACCCTCTCGAAAAAATCATCTCCGTACATCGTCATTGGCTTTTGCTCCTTGTTTAACTGGTCGTTATTGTACTTTATGGTTTCTGCCTTCAACTGCTTTAATACGGCGGGCAAGCCTTTGCTGATCTTTTTCCTGAGCTTTTCCTCATTGAGCAAGATCTTACACGAATTCTTACTAAGCAACCTCGAGGAGTCTTTCGAAGATTCAACAAGGAAATTCTGGTCTTTCAACAATTCATCAAGCTGGGTGTAGAGGGTTAATATGGGCTCCTTTTCGTGATACTCCTCTTTCAATTTCTTCAACTCTTGCTCATGCTCGTGGAGAATTAGTTCCTTATCCAACCCAATTATGTTGTTGCCATTGCCACTGGTGTCTTTACCATAGTACTTGAATATCTCTCTTTGGGCTTCACTATAGTATAATTTGGACCACAAATCTTCTATCTCTTTCTTGGCGTCCAAGATGAAACTTTCTATAAACTCTGACCGTTTGCTATACAATCGGTTCAATTCATTTTTGAAATTTGAAAGTGCCTCATCGGTAAGCAGATTGTTTTGACGGAGAAACTCTCCAGCATATTCCGGAGTCTCACCTAGCTTTTCCCAGAGTGTCAGACATGAAGCGAAGTAATGGTCCCACTTTTTTTGTTTTGTCTCCTTTATCCGGTGAAGAATATCCTTGAATCCCCCGAGGTACTGTAAATGATTGTCCGAGAGACCGAACTCTCTGGGATTAGATTGTATGAATTGCAATGTTTCCATGTCTAAAAGGCACCCATTGGTGCTGTTTGCACCAATCGAGCTGGTATTGCTGCATTGGCTGTTATTGTGGTTACTTTGTGATCTTGTATGCTCGTCGTAGCGCCTTTGTATGGACGTCAATTGTTCTTCCGTGAGCTGCAATACTTCTATCAACTTAAAGCATTGATCTATAGTTTGGTGCATGGCCAGCATGCGTACACTAAGCTCTTTCTCTGAAAATTCGATTTCTTGTTGCATAGTGGAAAATACCTCCTGGGTAATTTTGGCAATTTTGAGACTCCGAATCACTCGCACAATTTTGTAGTTGACCTCTCTAAGAGTTTTCATGAGATCGTTTGGGGAGCTGAAATAGTCATCCAGTTCGCTCATTTCTTGTCCCACGTTTTCTGTTCTTTGGCGTTTCTTTTTAGGGCTGGATATGATATAAGCCGTGTCTTCTCCCACCGGATTAGCACTCTCCACAGCGTTAATTTCATCCTCATGGTCGTTCTGTTTGTTGATGTTGTTGTTGCTATTCATTGCATTGCTCCCACCTGTTGTGAGAAGTCGCACAATAGTTTCAAACTTATCTATTAATTCTCGGTAACCCTCACTCTCGTCCTTTGCGGGTAAACATGCCAACCACAGATCACTCACACCGGGTGAGTGATGCACTTCTCCACCAATAGTTTCCTGTATTTCTATTCTGATCAAGTTGGCATCATTGAATTTTTTGAATATCTCTACAAACCTCTTTAGCACATCTAAAAAGATCGAGTTGAGCTTGCTTTTTTGTTGGAGAAGGCTCAATTGTGGCACTAAAATCTGAGAGGCGGTCCCTTGTCTAGTTTGGGTATCTTTCTTTTTGGCATAATCATCGTCTGCTCCCTCCATCATACTGGTTGTGCCTATCGGGATTTGGCTTACATTGAAGGGACTACTGGCATAGAATGCTTGCGAGTTGCCATTCGCACCTTTACTGGTGACACTGTTGGTACTTTTCTGTGAAGCTGTATGCTCTTCCCTATACCCTCTCTCGTACAATCCTTGGTCGTTGAAGACTAATCCTCGATTCACGAGCCCGAGCAAATTCTCACCTGTGTTGTCACCGATCATAGCCAATATTATTCGGATCTGCTGACGGAGCCACTCACACTCGTTTTCTATATTACTCTTTTCTCGCTGCAAATTGGTAGTGAAATTTCCTATGGTATCTTGGATCACTGTGAAGATTTCGGACTTTTTGATTGATGTCTCGGTGGAGGAGTATCCTATTTGGCTATAAATTGAACAAAGTTCCTTGATAGCATGGTTCACGTTGTCTGCTATTTTGTCAAACTGGCTAGCGGAAGATATGGAGGTATCTTGTCCATTTCCCGCCATTCCCTGACGATTAAGTCCCTTACGATGGGGTTCACAGTCTTCGTTAAGGGTGGATTCTTCCATCAGATCAATTGGTTGGTTCGCATTCGCACTCTTTGTAGGAGTTGACTCGTGCATCCCCGCGTGCAACTCTCGGTCGGCGATGCTTAGGAAACTCATAGTACCGTCGTTGAGTGTTAGGGGTTTGCGAGATGTGCGTATACCTGTCAAATCTGTATGTTTTGTTTGCGAAATAACTGGAGATGATCAACTAAGGTGCAATTTAGCGGTACTGGAGATTCTTTGTGCACCGTTTTGGGGAAAACGTAAACAAAACTTTTTGTGTACAGGAAAAAATAATTGCAGCCATTCAAAACTGTTACTCTCTTACTGTTTAGTGTAGCCGTTAATTCGTTATATATATATACAGATACTTCCTTCTGTTACATTCTATATTTTTCGTTTCCCTTGGGCCAGCGATATTTGATACATTAAGTTGGAGAGCTCTTCTCCAAGATTAAAATCTGTGTTCACCGCTGAATCGTTCGCCCTGTAGCTTCTGTTTTTGTCCCTGCTATCATTAGAGTCAATTACTCCAACAAGCTCTGCGGATATTTCATCCTCTTCGTCTTCATTCCTGCTGAGTTTCTCTATGAGTTTTATTGGGTCCGAGGAAATCCTCTTGAGCTCCTCTTTCGCAATTCTATTCTTCATGTTTCCCATCTTTTTGTACACAAACCCAGTGACATCCCATTTCAACTCTTTAGCAATCTTAAAAACCTCTGTCATGGGATGAGCCTTGGCACGTACTCCGTGGCTCACTAACTCCTTATACCATCTTTCCGCTTGTTGGTACTCATTTCGCGAGTAGTGGAACATAATAAATGGGTATATCTGGTTGAACGAAAGAGGTAATCCTAATGATCTGGATTTGCGGATCATCTGCGCCGCAAACGCATAGTCTCGATGTACGTTCAATGCAGAGTATATCAACAACTCGTACATGTAAACTGTGTGAGTGCAATCTTTTGTAATTGCTCTATTGCTAATTGTTTCATGGAACTCTTCAATGATCTGCTTCGCAATTTGGTAGTTCATTGAACTTGTAGTTAGTTCCATATCAGAAGATTCTGGGTTGATCTTCAATAAATATTTGAGAAAAATTGTGACAATATCATCGGAAGTCAATCTTGGCCCCATTTGAGCCATATACAGCCTATAAAGGGAGTGGATTACTTTGGTTTCATCGTTGGCTGGTGTACTAGGCGACGAAAAAGAATGAGGAGATTCATTGAGGGAGTTGCCAATGGGGGTATGTTTGTTAATGGATGTTGGTGCTGTATTCGCGGCTAAGGTAGAACCTCTCAGTCCACTAGTGGACGATAATCCCAAGTTTGTTCTCCTGGCCCTGAGCACAGTTTCGTAGAGCACCTTCACAGTACTTGAAGTGAGCTTGTTTGTTATGTTGCGTAGTCGTTCATCTACGTTTGCCCTTTGTACGATTCTTGACCATTCTTCAACACTATATTGCCCACCAGATAAAGACCCGTGAATAAGGTCCAATAGTCCTAGTTTACTTAAAGTTTGTAAGCTGTCCTTATAAAAGGCAGTCACGTATCCCAAGAGCACCTTGGGCTGCATGGCAAACTTTGCACCTATCAAGAGAAGAATTTCATCCACAAGCTTTATCTTGTCTGCCACCGACAATGGTTCCAAGTTGATGTTGTTGAGCATGATTAATGAGTCGTCGAAGTAGCCCAGTTTGCGGAGGTTACGCAAAATAGACAAGAGTGTGTCAACTGAAACATAGAGTTCGTTGTCCACCATATACTGGAGCACTGTGATACAATGCTGAGGACCTTTAAAAGTCATTATGTGATTGAGGAGGACGTGGAGTACAATTTGAATATCCTCCAGAAATTGAGTTTCCACACAACGAGGAGCCTTGTTGGGGCGGCTTTGTTTTGCCAAATTGGCTTGTTCACGTGTAACTTGGTCGTCACATTTTCTCTCAAACTTCTCCACCAACAAGTTTAGAAACAAGTTTGCCTCCACAACTTCTTGTCTTTCTATGCTGTACATGGCATTTCTGGAAAGCTCTTTGATTTGGAAGAAATTTACCATTCGTTGGCGGTGAATCTCATCTATTCCTGAGAAATGGGTATCATGCCACTTGGCATTGCGGAACCCGGTCCGCACAACAAATTTCTCCAAATTTGAACCTCTGACAAGAGCGTCTTTGAGTGGGTGCAAAAGTGGTATATAGTATGGTTGAATGTTAATATTTACAAGATGCGAGAAAAACTGGCCGTAAGCAGCTCGTGGAATATGAGCAAAGATTTTACGGTAGTAGGAGTTGGGGAGAACAATCTGGTTGTGGTTTACTTTTGGGATAGCTGCTAGAGTGTCCAAGTATTTCAAGAGCAATGATGAAACGTCTTTAGAACTGTTGGTATCCAGGCTGCCCGAGCCTTTACTATTTGTGTCCGCATCCGTATCACCCAATATATGATCCACAGCATTTACGAACTCGCGGTAGATGTTTTCGTCGGTGACCATAAGCTTTAATATGGACTTTTTGATCTTGTCGTTCTGGTAAAATAAATGCAATCCCTTCACGATTCGGTCACGTACAGCCCCAGCTTCGACGCCCATGAGCATGTGATACGCTCGCCTGGGATCTTTTATGAGCAATTCGTTCACAATCTGGGTCAAGTTCCACGAGAATTGGTCCACTTCTGAAAGAGACCTGTACGGGATATGGTTAAGATGAAGGTATTCTTTTCGAGTGAGTGCTAGCACTTCATCCTTTGTCATACTGAAGAGTGGGCTCGGGTATGTGTCGAGTGGTATTTTTGAGAGGTCATCGTTGTTTTCAAATGGTCTGTGAAATACAGACGGTCGTATCGACGGGTTAACTATCGGAGATGATGCCATTGATTCGGTCTGGAACTGTTTTGCAGTACTATTTTGTCTCGCTACAAGCCTCATTCTGCTCTCTGTCAGATTTACACCCGATCGTACCGACCATCTTTGGAAGCCAACGGGGCATGCTATTCGTCTGAGCATACTTAGCACCCATATGTTTCTGATATCCAAACTCTACTACTTACTGGGTACGCATATGGTGTGGCCTAGAGTGAAATTTTCGTGCACAAGCAAGTATGTTCGACTGCATATAACTGGCTGCAAGATTTTGTTCTGCAGTCCAAGTAAATGTACGATTCTTTTCTATATCTCTATGAAGCGCCATTTGATATGGGACCAAGAATAAATAAACCAGCAGAAAATACTTACCCCGGATGACTTTTACATGTCTAAGCGGCTTTCCGAATTTCTTTCTTTTTTTTTTAAGTCAGTGAAATTTGGGGCTAAAGCTTCACACCGCACCCATTTCTCTCTCCTCGAGCTCCATTACGAGGGTGTTTCTGCCACTGAACCTGTATAAGTACCTCTGGTAGAAATATGCCACATCAAACACTATTGTCCCCGAGCTTCCCAAAATGTAAGGTAATTCCTTCATGATAAATCTCGATTTTGTGTCTGAAAAGAGAAATGCACAACTTGTAACTATTGAGAGCGTATACGCCAAGTTACCTAGGAGGGCCAGCCCAAAGAGGAGAGGGGAAATGCCGTCTACAGATTTCCTGCGGTAATTCTTGTACAACTGTGGACATCTTGACGAGATATACACACAGGTACAGCCCCACGCTAGTACCAGACCAAGCGTTTCTCTCGACATTAGAGAGGTTGGGGAGATGGTTGAAGTAGGATACGGAGTTGTGGGTGCACCTAGGGTCACCGCTAATGCATTAATGGTGGAAGAATTGAGGGCTGCACCTACTGCCAATGCCTTGAGAGCAGCACTTGGTGATGCCGGGTTTGGTGAACCAGTGATAGAGTTGTAGCTCCCGCTGGGTGAGCCAGATGAAGATAGATAATCGGTAATAGGCCTGTCTTTATCTGACTCGCTTGACCTGTCCTTTTTGGCAACAGATGGATGGTGAATCTGGATCGATTGCGTCAAATAAGGGCTCGCGTCTCCTGATACATTGCCGAAGTGGTAGTCCGTAACTGCCACCAGGCCATTTGCACCCGCTTGAGAAGCAGCGTCAACACGTACAAGACCATGCTTCTGCGGATACACACTGTTGTAGTAGTAGTACTGATAGCATAATGTTATATCGTTGCAAATGAAGAACAAGCTCAAGTATACCTGGAAGGCCAACACTTCATCGTTGAGCAAGCAGCTAGTGAAACTGAGAAAGTCTCCTGCAAACCAAAGCAATAGGAATGACGGCGAGATTCCCTCGGCAGACTTGGATCTATAATTGGCGTAAATTTGTGGGAGCTGCGCACATACCCAGCTCACAAGCGATACTGTGCTAAAGGCGTTAGACACCACCGAGATCTGACTACAGGTTACCATTGAGAGTTCAGGGACTAAAAGGTGGTGGGGCCCGTACGAGGTAGATATTTGTGCGTGGAGAGCCAGATAAAGAAAATGTATAGATAACCCATTCACAACAACCACACACAAAAATTATCCTACATAGATAAGAGCGTCATGACGATGACACACCATTCAGAAAAAAAAAAAAGAACACCGTCTTCCTTACCAACTGGTCTCCTGTATAAGCAGTGTACATTTGGGGATTATATAATCGCGGCCCCGTTTTACCGTTCGCAATCACGCGCACTACAGCGAGAGCTCTGCCGGGGTCTTTAACCGATAGATTCCATGACGTTGGTAAGTTTTGCCGAGAGTATGGTATGTAGCGGAAGCAGTCGTCGCAGTTGTGAACCGTCATTCGATCAGGAACTACCGGGCCGCTAAAATGACAGTTTCCATTACTGCACAGCTGCTTGCTCCTATTAAAGCGAGGATTCCGCTAACTAAACTTGTGCTTGACATATTGTCCCGTGTGCTCCTCCATTTAAGCACTAGATGCTACACATCATGTTGTCAGGCGTTTATTGCTGTTCTGCTGTGTTTGAGGATCGAGGGATCCACTACTCCGTTCAGATTTACTCCATATCCTACTAGCATTCAGAACTCCACAGAGTGGCTAAGCCAATCTACACTTTGTACAAGGTGTCCAAGAAGGCCACAATGAGTCTATCTGCAATCCCTGTTGTCTGCACCGATCCCGCCACTCCGTAGAGGGCACCCATATCGCTCTTTGGCTTTTTGTTGCTTCCTCCTTTTTCAACTTCTTTACTCGTTTCCACACACTCCGCCACTGTTTGTTGGAGCGTTGAAATCAATTCGTCAATTACTGGCACCGTCAACCGTGTAAGGGCAAAGTGTAGCGCAGGGGGCAGCTGTAGCGTAGAAAAATGCCACCCTTTGGCGGTGAGAAGGTCTCCCAACTGGTAGATGTCCACCAAGTCGGTGTATTCTGGCGTCACTTTGAACGACACCACCGACCCAATCGGATCACCAATCACTTGTAGTTGTGGGAACGAGTCGCTGTTGATGGCTTGTTTTAACTTCATTGCTGCACTCACGATGTCGTAGCACGACTTTGTGTACCCCTCTTCACCAATGTTGACAAGGGTAGCCCAGCATCCTGCCATGAGAGCTCCCGGCCTAGATCCTGCTAATGTAGGAGATCCGTACATTCCTCCGGTCCACTCAGTCAGGATGTAGTACTGGCATTCTCTTAATTTGGGTGACCGATACATAATTATAGAGGATCCTTTGGGTGCAAACCCGTACTTGTGGGTGTCGCATGAGATGGATGTGACTCCAGGTACTCGGAAGTCAAACCATGGCACCGACACGCCTGTTCCGTTGTGCACGCCACTTTTCTCCAAAAAAGTGACGATGAAAGATCCCAAACACGCGTCGACATGTAGCGGGATATTGAACTTCTGAGCTATTTTGCCCAAACCTTCGATATCATCGATGATCCCGTGCGGGAAGTTTGGCGCTGACCCGACAAGCAAAACAGTGTTCTTGTTTATTAACCGACGTACCATCAGGAGGTTCACTTTGTACGTGTGTGGGTCCACGTCCACCTTATGCAATTTCATTCCGAAATAGTAGCATGCCTTTTCGATTCCGGCGTGAATTGTAGCAGGTGCTATCACTTCCCCGTGTTGTATGCCCTTGTACCTTTTCCCGTATTCTCTTGCAGCCAATCCTGCCAAAAGCAAAGACTCGGTTCCACCAGAAGTAGAACTACCACACGCTCCTTGAGGCCCATTGAAGATCTTCAAAACCATCGATACAACTTCTGCCTCCATTTTTCTTACTCCAGGAAACACGTCCGGGTGCAATTGGTTTGCCACTGCATTGCGGTAGTACGCTTCTGTCTGTAAGTGCAACAACTCGTCACCTCCGTGGTAAACAGCCCCAGAAACACGTCCGTTGGCCCAATCGGTACTTTCCAAGGACAGATGGAGGAGCCCCAACTGCTCCCCAATAGTCGTTGCCGGGAGCCCTTCGGCGGGTAATGAGTCAAACTTGAATAAGTCCGGAGAGTCCCTAATCAACTCGTCTTCCATTTTCTTAGTTGTAACACCGACTTCAGATTCCACCTTGCGTTTCAATGGTGGCAAAGACAAGAACACTTTGAAAACAGCACTACCTACACGTCTCACCACCATGTTGTAGGATCTACAAAGACCATAACCATAAAGAAGAGCGAGCCATTGACACAAGTACGATACGACCCGTAAAAGTACAAAAAGCGTACTGACCTGTGTGAAAAGTGTGTACCAGGTTGCATCATGCCACCACGACCGAAGGTAAAACTGACATACGAAAACTAGCTGTCGAAAATCAGTAGGCATATACGGTTGTCCGAATGTCTTTGCTTTCAAAAAGTCATATGTGTGCTCCATCTTGAACAGCATTTATTGCATTGACTGCACTTATCGATGTAACAAGAGGATAAAATAGAAGCAGTAAAATAGACAACGTTGATGTGTCAAAATAAAGATGATCGGGTGTGACGGGGTATGGTATATAGGTTAACGGAGTCGGCAAATGTCCAGGGCTGTGTCATCTTGAGAGCGGTAAAATCGGGAAATTCCCCCACGTAAAAAGGGCTCCCCGGAAAAATCAACCCTGAAAAAAAAAATGGCTGCATTTCGTGCTGTTTTGAAACGCGGGGGTGGCTCGAACAGGAAGGGAGCCACTTTATAGTGCATTGGTATAGACGCAAGGTTTGCAAGAGAAGAGTTAAGGTGAATTATGGCGCCTAAGCACACCACTGAGAGAAATCTCAAGAGAGATATCCTTCTATGTAAACGTACCATTTTGCCCGCATGGCAACCATTTATTAGCTACATTTATTTAGCTATGGAAACGGAGTCGACGCCCTGCTGAGCCGGGCACCTCTACTGGAAGAACCTCCACCAGTAGATTCCATTATACCCTGTCTCTCCTTAATGATCTTATTGAGCTTTTCCGACAACAAGTTGTCCATAAACTCGTTGGCCTTTTTCAATTTACTCAATTCGAATTCGTAGCTTATAATCTCGTCCTTACGCATGAGTTCTGGAATCACACTGCTTCCTGGCCCATTCAATTTCGATTTGAGCTTTTTGTTTGTCTCTTGCAATTTATTGAGTTGAACCGATTGGGCCACGGCATCGTTGGATGTTTCTTGGTACTTTGCCCGCACTCTTTCACTGTCTGCAGTCAATTTCTTGAGTTCTTCGTTTACTGAGTTTAGTTTTGACCGGAGCTCATCGATTGTAGCGAACTGGGAGTTGATCAAAACATCCATTGGTCCTTCTGCTGCTGCTGGTAATTTCACTGCTGCACGCTCTTGCACTGATTGGTCATCATTGTCCGCTATCATGAGAACTTCCTTGAGATGGCTCACACGTGATCGCAAAAGACGCTCCTGCTCTGTTGCCTTCAATACGTCCATATCCACTCTCATGACTTTGCGTTCACTGACGGCTGCATCTTCGTTGCATTTTTGCAATTCGCGGTATTTTTCGCCAATTCGTAAGTTGTCTTGGTCGATTTCTTGTTGAATCTGAGTCTCCCTTTCTCTAAGCTTTTCGATTGTTACATCGAACTTTTCTTTGATCGATTGGTCGATATCCGCAACTCTTTCTATCAAAACCTTGGCAAATTGCCTCTTGAAGGATTTGTAGTCTATGTTTTGCGAGTGTGATATCATTCTCCCTTCTTTTCGCACTTCCTTTGGTGATGAGACATTTGCTATCGGGCCAAAGTCAAACAAAAAGTTCCTTTGGAGTTGTTTGTGTAGCTCAGAATCTGAGAACGATGTAACAAGCTGTTTCCCTGTGTTTTCTCGGAGATAAACGTCAAAGTCGTACACACCATTTGGTCCGTTCAAAGGGAAATGCTCCTTGCCCCAGTCATTGAACCAGTCGTACATCTTAGACATATTATTTCCATAGCAGCGTAAATAGAAATCTTCTTCTTGCTCTGATACGGTTGGCCCATAGAGTTGGTGCCGGTTCACTATGAATGTGTTTATCACTTGTAATTTCCATTTGAAGTATGGATTTTCAAATGCATTATTTTCGTTATGGTGGCTAAAATATCCCAGCTGGTTCTGGCTTTGTGTAGGCGGTGGGATTTTTAGTATGCAATGTTCAATTGATAACGCTCTGATCGGAATGAGAATGGGTGTTTTAATCACAGGTCCGCCGAGAGATGACCACGACGAAGTGGTGGTAGAGCGGATAAGCTCGACGTTAGGCGCCTCTGTATCGATGGACATGTCAAACGACACAATAATATCCATAGAGATATCAAAAGAGTAATTGTAGAGTTGCTGTGTCGTGATGAGGTAGAGGCAGATATTGGATCCGTACAAGAGCTCGTCACGACTAAGCCGCTTGTATTCACTGCCAGCCCCGTCTCGTCCCCCGTGCCTTCTTGCCCTCTTACGAGTGCGTCGTCCCCGCACGTGTCGGTCATCTCCGTTTGTTGTAGTTGTATCAGGATCGAATACCGATGTCGCTGCTACCCCATGCCCATTGTCATCGTCATCATTTTCTTCGTCAGAATCGCCGCCGTCTACCTGGCCCTTGCTGTTGAACCTTGGCGTGGCACGATTATCCTCATAGAGCTTGTCACCACTTAAATTCTTGTAGTACAATTTTTTTCCAATGATAACTCCTTCTATCAACTCCAATTCCTTCACGCTCAGTGCTACAACAAGCATATTGTACCCCTTCTTGCCTCCTTTTCTGTAGGCACTGGCCTTAGATGGGTACAGTGAGATAAAACTATTCACTATGCGATCGAACAATTGGAACTTACCCAGAACATTCATCATACGTTCGTTGGTGTCCAGCAACAATAACTTGCGCGGAATGAAATGGTCTACTAGTAACGATGGGTGTCTGTCAACCAACCGCAACTGCTCAAAGAGGAGGTTGATTTTGTCCACGCTCGAGTATCCGCCTCCACCGCCATTTGCAGACCCGCCGTTGGACACACTACCATTTGCATCACCTCCATTCACTACGCTCTCATCAAACGGAGAGTTTGGTCTTGTTGTATCCAAAAGACTGTCTATGCTAGTCCGCTGCTTCTTTGCCCTGGCCACGCTATACAACTCTTGGCGGAAAATCTCTATATTCAACTCGAGTAAATCCTTTTGTACATTTGTAAGAAGGGTCGGGAGATAGTATACGCCTCTGCTGGGCTGCTCAATAGGCTTAACAAGTTCCTCCTCGTCCTGAAGAATACTGAGGAGGTTCATGGCAAGCTAATTCTTGAGAATACAGCCTAGGTTTGTAGTGGTTTCTGGGGTGAAAGAGAAGGTTTCTTTTTTTGTTTTCTAACGCACTGCTGGAAGAGGCTGGAGGAAAAAGAGGCTGCAGGAAAAATGGCTGCAGGAAAAGTGCGGCATGCTGCTAGCCCGACAAAGAATAAAAAAAAAGATAGAAGTCAATTTGGCTGCAAATGCTCGTTTAGGTGCGAACAACTCAGGCTTCAGTGGACGTAGCACACACCAGCACATAATTGCATTTGAAAGTTTTATGTATATATGTGTATATCTATAAAACAGAGTGCCTAAGTTTCGTCTATATACAACTTTCTATAACCTTCGTTTTTCGTGTCTATTATCTTCTCTTCTTCTTGACAACAACATTTAACCCAATAGTACCCAAACTGTCCCAAACTACCGAGTCCACTTTTTTCGGCAACTTCCGCCCATACAAGCACTGGTCGACAAGCCACATACCCACTAAGAACTCAGGCTTGTTCAAAGTTCCATCGTGACGGAAATCAACAAGATTCCATATCGCCTCGAGAGTCTCATTGGGTAACCTGCTGCGCTTCCAGATCTGCTTCACAACTATGCCGTGTATAAGCTGCGAAATGTCTGCAGACACAATGTTATGAAAATCTTCTGCCTGCGAACCATCTGCTGATGCCACTACTTTTGTCGATAATCGCGCGGCCACTAACGATGCCTCCTCGGGAGTCATAGGACTTGGATCTTGGTCTCCTTGTTTAAGCTGATCTCCATAGTCAACACCTGCGAGTTTCGTTACAACTGACGTTAGATATGCACCCTTATTACTCACCCACACTCCCTCGTATCTCTTTCTCTCCTGCTCTGTGATGTACTCAAGTTCATTGTGGTTTTTCCACGGTTTATTCTCGTTAAACTTGCTCTTTTTCTCTTTCTTCTTGTTGGGCTTACGTAACGTCGACTTGAAATTCACCGGCTGGTGTGGGGTAATTATCGGGTTTCTTGCATTTTCAAACCCTGCTCCGGGACCCAGAACAGTCATAGTTGGTGCTTCCGATTCGTTAGAGCTTTCTCCAGTCACGTCATCGTCGTAATACTCGGCAGGTTTATGATCCAGTGATTTGATACCTAAACGCGACTTAGAGTCCCCAGAGTGGACGAATGTTTCTTGAGATTGGTGATTTTGTTGTTGTTGTTGAAGTTGATGAAGCACTTGTTTGTTCTTCTTCTTATCCAAACCCGGGAACTGAGGAAGTTTTGACCCGCCAGCTGCAACTTCAAATTCACCTTCGCTTGCCAGCAAACCCAGTGGGCCCAGAGGTGTCTCAAACAGTGATCTACTTGAGTATCCATCGAGTTGAGGAGTTCTTGGCTGGTTGAACGTGGGCAGGTCCGAAATATATTGCTCATCTTCGAATTGCGGCTTCTGCGGCAGATGCAACGGAGATTTTGGTGGGGGCTTTCTCTTTGGCACTTTCCTCTCGCCCGACAGAAAGACAGAAGCCAGATCATCAGGTAGTCTTGGAGAACCACTGAAATCTTCCACGAGTGAGTCCACGTCTACGCTCACAGAGTGGGAGTGAAACGGCATCCTCTCCGCAAGATATGTCAGCTCCAGATTGGGTATCTGTATATTCAGAGTAGCCAGCAGCCCCACTCCCAGGTCAGGAACCAGTCCTGGTACCAGTCCATCATTTTGAACCTCAGTTGGTGGCATTTCTTGGCCGTGTTCATCGACCAAGATTTTTGGGGCAACAGTAGTGGAGAACGAGGGCTCGCAAAGAAGCGCATAGTCGCTCCGTGCACTATGAAGCGACGATCCAAGCGATGAGTAGGAGTTGTGGAAAGAGTTTCTTTCAAAATCTCCAGGTACTGGAGGCGGTACCAGAAGTCCAAGCGAAGACCCGGAGTGATTGCTATCCAAGTTGTTGATATTGCCTATGGAATCCAGACTACCCCCATACACAGGATTGCCTGTGAGAGTGGCCGCTGGAGAAGCAATGGGCGCTAGTATGGGCGACCGTGTAGTGGTGATGCGCTTCATGTCGATAGTCTCTCTAATCTCATTTAAGCGGTCCTGGTTCTTTTGGGTCATTTCCGCGAGTTGCTTTGTGTTTGTTTTCGATTTAGAGTTAATGCTGTCTTTCACCTGCTTGATCATGTCGTTGGATGAAGTGGGTCCATTTCTAGCCGGCTTCATTTTTGAGTCGATTGAGTTCTTCACCTTTTGAATCATTTCATGTGAAGTGAGGTTGGATTGTTGCGACGTGCTTCGTTTGAGCTGCGAATTGGTTCCTGTTGTTGATCCAGCGAATGTGGCTGCACTAACAGTTGCAGACCGGTGTAAGCCAAAGTAGTCTGATCCACTCGATTCGTGTGAGTGGATAGACGCCGATGTGTTTGCTGACGAATTATGCTGGCTATTGCCCATGGTACCAAAACTGCGGTTCGATGAGCCGATCCCCCGCGGCGTGATAGGTGGATCGACTGAAGTTACCGCAGTAGCTGCTGCAAGCGCAGACGATGAGGCATCACTTCTTTGAGTAAACTGTGTTTGGGGTCTCGAGTTGGTAGTACCCGTAAGTTCTGTAGTCAGTGACAGAGCGAGCCCGAATGGCAGCTGGGGCAGTCGGCCCAGTGGCAGCGACTGCTGTACGAAGGTTCCTCCTCGTAGAGGCGGCTGGTTTCCTGTCGTAGAACCATGCCCTATTGTTGATCGCCTGCTTGGACCAGGACCCGGCGACTTCATGTTGGTCACCGCTGCTGCTCCTGGACCAGGAGATTTGGGAATTGTAGTACTGGAAGCGGCCCCCAGACTCCGTGCCTTCGTATCTACACTAAGAGGAATTTTGAACTTTGGCGGGTTCTTCTTGTCGTGGATAATTTCCGACTTCGACTTGTTGCTGATCCCCTGAAAGGCAGCCATGGCTGCAGCTTGTGAGGAGGTGGACATGACCGAATGTGTGTGGTGAAAGAGAGGTATGTGTGGCCATGAAGTGGGCAGATTGTGGCCCCTTTGCTTATGCAATTAGTCCGTGTGACCTTTGCTGGAAGGGGGGGGGGGACGTTGTTTGCAATGTGCTTGTGTTATCTCCTCAACCAAGCTCAAGCAGCAGATCAGAAATTAGTGCGCTCCGGGCACTCAATGTGTGCAACAAAAAAAAGTATCCAGAGTGTTTCAACGAGTGACTCCCTAGGACTAGTTAGTGTGTAAAATGAAAGACGATGGGAATACAGATATAGTGTAGCAGGAGTGGTTATGGAGCACTCTCTTCTGTGCTCATACGTTGCTAAGAGACACTTCCTACATATGGCGAGAGCGAGGATGAGGCTCAAAATCCGCAAGCCTAAAAATACACAGAGTCTCGAAAATGGGGCATGTATAGGGGAGCTTACCAAGCAGTTACAGAAATTTAGAAAAAAAAGGCTGGTTCTGAACTTCAGGTGTACTGAGGGGTGCGCAAGAGAGTGCAATAGCACAGATCCAAGGACAGTGGGTGTTCTTGCATGCCCAAGCCGCTCTCTACGTGCTACCACGAAATGTGCTTACTGTAGTATTAGGTGTGTCCTATATGCAAGTTCAACTCCGCCCCCACCCTCTATACAACGCTAGTCTGCTTCTTATTTCTTCTTCTTGGACGCGTTTACGTGGCGTCCGCGCCCAACCTTTACTCCCGAGGGCCGGATGTTCTGTAGGGTGCTGAATGGTGACATGTAGTTGTCAGCACTGCCGCCTCCGATCCATTCTTGGAGCATCTTATCGTTTTGTCTGCGCAGCCATTCGTCGTCCTTGAGTGCCTGTTGATACTCCTTTTGGTCTTCTCTCAATAAGAGCGGGTTTTGCAAGTCTTTGTGACGGTTCTGCTTGTTGTGCTGGAATCCTCCGTTTCCCTGCCGCCTTATTTGGTTTTTAGATAAAGGCGAAGGAAGAGAGTATTTCTCACCTCTTTTAATCCACTGGAAGTTGGCCTTCAAATGCGGAGTGATCTTCCCTGTGATATTATCCACAGAAACAGCACATCTTAAAAGCGTAGCTCCTCCACATTTGGGACAGAAATGCTTTGGTTGTCCATTCTTCGGGATGGGAGTCAACCGGAAGCACGCGTGACACCTGTACATGTAGTTTCTGACTCGCTTGATTTGTCTTCCGGACATAGCGTTCATTAGGTTGAGTCCCATCTGCATCGACACATTCTGACACGCAAAATCCCCTGTGGATATGGCAACTTTGATAAGTGGACCGCCCGTGCTGGATGTCTTTGTCGATCTTTCGGAAAGATGCTCGTTTTCGTTTTTGAGCATTTCTTCCACAAGGTTCTCCGGAGTGATCCAGTCACCGTCGTCATCAGAATCATCGTATGACTCGGCAAGTGTGTCTTCGCTTATGTCGCTCACATCTACAGGAGCTGATTCTTCCTCCTTCGTTGTCACTGGCTCACTTGTCTGGATAACCTCTTTTTCAGTCTCTTCCTCCGCCTCCTGTTCTTCTAATTCCTTTTGCAATTGTGCCTCTCTCTTTTCTCTTTGCTTTTTACCTCCTCTACGGCGTGGTTTCTTTGCCTTTTCTGGTTGCTCCTGAGCCGGCTCGTCCTTCTTTTGTCCATCAGATTCGTTATGTGGCCCTTCAGTTGGCTTTTCCTCTGTTCCGTCACCGCTTTCCACCGCTCCATTGCCAGATTTTGACTTCCTTACAAGCTTTTCACCGGGAAACTTGCGCAAGCGCCAGTCGCCACCATTGCTTTCGCACTCCAATTCGTAGGCAAGTGCAATGATGTGGATATCATTCGCTGATAAAACGGCGTAGTCACCGGTTAGTTTGGCAAAGTCACTGACTCTCTTGATTGACGCAGCTGTTGGGTGCCTTACCTTAAGGGTGTCATTCCAAATCAAGAGCTGCTGTCTAACTTTCTCATCTTTCAACTCACTGTACACACCTGGTGTGGTGTAAAAGGTGTTTGCGTGCTGCTGCAATGCAGATGCCGACTGCGTGATCAACGGACCCGCATCCAAAACTAACGTTTGGATTTTCTTGCCATTTACCGCTGGTGTAGTACTCATGTCCAAAGTGGGCACACGTGCGCTCTCAATGTTTTCCGTAGTCATTTTGTCTTTGGCTCGGTGCCTGCTAGTGCTAGTAAGACTTCCTTGTCTTCAGGTGTATCTAATTTTTTTGGTGTATATGCAGGTGCGATGAGGAAGATTTGGTCAAAAAAGGCTGCAAACGCGGGAGCTCGATGCAAGCCAACCACCATAGACGAGACCTTTGGTGGCTCAAAAGTATGATTTTACCTAGTTAAGACTTCACATCTTTGACTATCGTCATCATTTTAGGTGGAAAATTAGATGCACTTTGCTTTTTTTTTTAGCGAGTACTTTTCACAGCCAGGGTAGTTCAACATCACACAAGCTAATAAAAAGTAGTACCCATCATATAGCTGGATACGGAAACAAGGGCTGGTGGGAACCAAACTCCGAGCCACACTCACAAGTGATAGTACAGCGCACTAACAACATCCAGTTCCAACACGAGTATGTATCCTGTTATGAGGTAACAACAACCACTCCCTTCTCAACCCACCTCGGTATGTCTACCTCACAGAGGCTCTAACAGAAGCTTACGTATATCTGCTTAATTGCTTTAGATTTCATTGATCCATTACGTAACTAGAGTGTACTGTTCATATAACCTCTGCAGTAAGCGCTTAGTTCACTAGCGTAGTGTTCTAGAGCCTTTTTTGTAGTTTTACGAAGTCAGTTAAGGATACATGGGGCTTTCACAAATCTATTAGGTGGTGTGTTAAGGATGCTGCATGCTGTAAACTTTAGAAATGTTTCCTTTGCTCTTCATATCCGTTCCTGCTGAGAACTGCAGCGGAGCAGTAATGAACCCCTTTAACTCACTAAACTACGCTTCAATTCATATAAGAGACAGAATGGCAAGAAATGCGAGAGCTCACAAGCCGTTGCTTTCGTTGGATCATTTTCGTAGTGCGCTTATGTATACTTTTTTGCAACTCCCTCATCCAAATTGCCTGCAACTTCGACAAATGTCAGACAGAGGCATGCATACAGCACAATCAGAGACTGCACACAACTACCCAAATGCCATCTTGCATACGTTTTTGGGGCCTCTGCATATAATCTATTCCCTATTTGGATATGGTCTCTCTTCCCCACATTCGTAGCCACTGCTATCACTCGTCCGCTATGCAACGCCTCCCGAGGTCTAGCACATATCCCACCTTTTATATATAAGGCTTATGGGGAGTTGAGAAAATTGAATTTAATTTACAAAGTGTTTTTTTTGGTTTCATTCTCTGTGATTTTCGTCTCTACCTTTCTAATATGTCTCTGAGAAGCCCGGCTCAGTCCAGCAGGACAATGTCCATGGCAAGTCATGCAAGCAAGGCGAGTCATGTGAGTCATGGCAGTGCAGCTAACAGCCATGCTAGTTACGGCAGCCACGCTAGTGGCTCGAGTCAAGGAAGTAACAGGACATTATCGATGGCTAGCCATTCCAGCCAGCCCACAAGGACAATGTCCATGGCTAGCACAGCCAACAGATCCGTGTATAGTCAAGGCACATCAGTACATCAAGGAGACAAATTTGTTCTTCATTGGTTGGATCTCTCTCGAGCTCATCGAATTTTGTGGTTGCTTGAAATTCTCGAGCTAAGCTACGAAGTGAAAGTTTACCTCAGAGAACCACAAACTTGGAGGTCTCCACCAGAATTGAAGCTCGTACATCCATCTGGTAAACTGCCTATATTGGAAATATTCCCAGCGGATGGAGGGGCGCCTATCAAATTGGCCGAGTCTGGCTTTATTATTCAGTACTTGATTCGCAATTACGATAGGCATCAGATTTTGACTCCGCACTTCCAGGAGGATAGAGACAGAGTGGACTATTATTTGCATTACAGCGAGGGCACGCTCCAGCCTCATTTGGTTTCGATTTTGGTGAACAATGTAGCACGGACTGTGGCCCCGATCGGAACCAAAACCGTTGCTAAGTTTGTGACTAGAGCAATAAACTCTGGCTTTTACGTGCAAGAGTGGAAATTAAACATGGATTTCCTTGAGAACCAATTGAAACAAGAGGGAACAGGATACTTTGTTGGAGGTCACTTAACGGCGGCAGATATTATTCTCAGTTTCCCAGTCTACGAAAATATATTTGATAATGAACCTGAGGTGCAACGATTCACAGGGACACGAATCAACCTTTCAAAGACGTACCCACACTTGTATGCCTGGAGCAGCATGATACGTGATGACCCGTTATACATCAAAATTGACGAAATGATGGAGGATATGGTTCAGAATAAAATTCAGAGAGAGGCACTGAAGGGGAGAAGAAAAAGGTGAGCACCTTGTATGAGACGAGATCTATGTAGTAATGTATAATAAAGGAGAAAGACTCAAATGTGTAATCTATCCGTGTATTCTAGTATTGGCTATTATTATGGATAAATGGTATACAGCCAACAGTAAGTCGTGCCACATAAAACTGGTTGCAGAATCGTAACCTTTTCGCAGCCATTTAATCCATCGCACCTGCACAGACCTCTATTTTGGGCTGCCATTTTTTTTCTGCGATGAGCACAAGAGTTTTGTGTGCAACAACTTGCAACAGCCTACTCTCCAGCAACATACTACTCGCATCGCCATGGCAAAAGTTAATGGACCATCAAAGGTAGCGTCTGTTAGGAAGAGAAAACAGCCTGTGGAAGAAGTTGAGGCTAGTTCTTCGGATGAGGATTTCGAAGTCGAGGGGGTGTTAGACGCCGAAAGCGATGAAGACGAGAACGACGAGAAGAGCGAAGACGAACAAGATGATGACGCAGAAGCAAAAGCGGATGCTTCTGACGCTTCTGATGAGTCTGAAGACTCAGAAGCAGAGCTCAACGCTCTCTTGGGCGAAGAAGGCGACGAACTGGACGTCGACTCGGACGATTTCTCCGATGAGCCACGTGATGGAGACTCAATTGTAGATGGGTTGTCCAACGTTAAGATCCGCTCTTTACTGTCCAGTAGCAAGGAGGAGGACACAGTGGTACACACGAAGTTTTCTGACGGTCAGCCGCGGTTAATCAAGCCCGAAATAAATCCAGTGTATGATTCTGACGATAGTGACAACGAAAACTTCAACACCATTGGCAATGTCCCAATAAGCGCATACGACGAAATGCCGCATATCGGATACGATATCAATGGTAAAAGAATCATGAGACCAGCAAAGGGATCTGCTTTGGACCAGTTGTTGGAAAGCATTGATTTGCCAGAGGGATGGACCGGATTATTGGATCAAAATACCGGTGCTGCTCTCAACTTATCCGACAGCGAGTTGGAGTTGATCAGAAAGATCCAAGCACATGAAAACACAGACGAAAACATCAACCCGTACGAACCTACCATTGAATGGTTCACATCCAAGACCGAGGTGATGCCCTTGACCGCAGTTCCTGAGCCCAAGCGCAGATTTGTGCCGTCAAAGCATGAGGCCAAGAGAGTTATGAAGATTGTGAAGGCCATCAGAGAGGGCCGTATCATCCCTCCAAGTCAGGCTAAGCAAGAGACCGAGGAAGCTGAACAGTTTAACTTCGACTTGTGGGCAGACAACGACGACAACCAGCAGGATCACATCATGAACTTAAGAGCACCGAAGGTGGCTCCCCCCACAAACGAAGAGTCTTACAACCCTCCAGAAGAGTATCTCCTCACAAAAGAAGAGAGAGAGGCCTGGGAACAGCAGGAAGAAGTGGACAGAGAACGTAACTATATCCCTCAGAAATACAATGCGTTGCGCAAAGTGCCCGGATACCAACAAGGGCTCAGGGAGAAGTTTGAGAGGTGTCTCGATTTGTACTTGGCTCCACGTGTGCGTCATAACAAGTTGAACATTGACCCAGACTCGTTGATCCCAGAGTTACCTTCACCCAAGGACTTGAGACCGTTCCCGATTAAATGCTCTACGATCTTCCAGGGCCACACTGCGAAGATTAGAACGTTATCGATTGATCCTAGCGGATTGTGGTTAGCCACAGGATCTGACGATGGTAGCGTTAGAATATGGGAGATTTTGACAGGAAGACAGGTGTTCAAGGCCGACTTGGTGAATGCAGACGAGGGTTCGGGTGACGATGACCACATTGAGAGCTTGGAGTGGAATCCAGATAGCAAGACCGGAATCTTGGCGGTGGCTTGTGGGGAGAATATTTACCTCATAGTACCGCCAGTCTTCGGTTTCGATATCGAAAACATTGGCCGTTTGAGAATTGAACAAGGTTGGGGTTACGACACCTTTGGCAACAAGAGAAAAGATGACAACATTGCTGTTGGTGCCGGCGACGACGATTCCGAGGCCGAGTCCGACGATGAAGACGAAGGTGCCGCATCCAAAAACAAGAATGAAAAAATCGGAGCGAAAAAGGACGTGGCCAAATGGCTCACGCCTTCGTCCAAGCTCGCGCCTCTTGGGGTTGCAGCTATTATCCAATGCCGTAAGACAGTTAAAAAGCTCTCGTGGCATAGAAAGGGAGACTATTTTGTGACTGTGTCTCCAGACTCGGGACACACGTCCGTGCTCGTGCACCAGCTCTCCAAGCACATGTCGCAGTCTCCTTTCAAAAAATCCAAGGGTATCATCATGGATGCTAAGTTCCACCCATTCAAGCCGCAATTATTCATAGCTTCGCAACGGTACGTGCGGATCTACGATCTTTCTCAACAAACTTTGGTGAAGAAATTGATGCCTGGAGCGAGGTGGTTGGCCAATATCGATATCCACCCTCGTGGAGACAATTTGTTGGCGTCATCTTTTGACAAGAGAGTGTTATGGCACGACTTGGACTTGAGTTCCACCCCGTATAAGACATTAAGATATCACGAAAAGGCAGTCAGATCTGTCAAGTTCCACAAGGCCAATTTGCCACTTTTTGCATCTGCATCTGATGATGGAAACATTCACGTGTTCCACGGTACCGTGTATGATGACTTGATGACGAACCCGTTGTTGGTGCCTTTGAAGAAGTTGACCGGTCACAAGGTGGTCAACAGCTTGGGTGTGTTAGATTTGGTGTGGCATCCAAAGGAGGCGTGGTTGTTTAGTGCTGGGGCTGATGGAACTGCCCGTCTCTGGACCACTTAGAGAGAGTAACCCGAGCGGAACAATTTCCATTCGGATCCCTGTGGCAGGCGCCACCGGCAAGGGTGTCTATGTGGAGCTTCTCCCTCCCCTCCCCCTACATCCCTACTTCGCATGTATAACCTAGAGAATAAATATCGTCATAATATTGATTACTATCTACTTTTGCTGGGCCTGTACTCGACCGAGTGCAAAGTATTCTGTTTATAGCTGGCTGCAAAAATGTCTTTCTCGGACGCTTGGAACAAGTCCTGCAACACTATGCGAATGTTATCCACGACCCCTGTATTTTCTTCGTGAACAACCCATGCAATATCCTTCCAGTCGAGTATCCCTTCGTGGCAGAACACTGTTGGGGTCTTGTACTGGTCTACTTCATCTTTTGTTACTTCTGCCGTAAATAAATATCCTCCACCCAACTCTTGTCCATCTCTTTCCCATGTGAGGGCTCCACGGGAAACATACTGGGGCAAATTGAGCCCAGTTTCTTCCCTTGTTTCGCGCACTATACAATCATAAGGTGACTCGTTTGCATCCAACTTGCCGCCCACTCCATTCCATCTTCCCATCCATGGCGATTTTTGCCGGTTTAGTAAGAGAATTTGGCGTGTTTCAGTACAATGAACAAATCCTATCGTATATTTGTATTTAGGAGACGTCATCAGGAACGGAGGAGAGAGTCGAGTCTAAAGCACTGGGAACACTCATTACATACGCGACTCCCGGCTGCTTAATACGCGTTTGGATGTGGTTCCGGATTCACCTATATGCAGGTACAACAATCTACAAAGAGCATGGGTACGAGCGACGAGTAAGCCAGAGGTAGTGTGCAAGTCCAGGGCAACCATAGGTATTGAAGATAGGGGAAAGATAAAATGAGAGAGACGAGATGAGAGACGTACGACAAAACCCACACGTACAACCCCCACCTACGCACATTACAACAGACCTCACACCCGTGCACCCACACAAGCCATACAAGCACATATCACCATGCCATGTGCACCCTCCAAGCATTCACACTCGTTAGAGAACCAAGCCCACTGCCTACAATCCCTATAGATAACCGCAGATGAATGGCCCAACGAATCATCACAGAAATAACCACGTGATGGCATCGGGATTCAAAATTGCGTCAGCGAGCGACGACTGTGGTCAGGCAAGTCAAGAGAGGGGTGAGGAAATTTTGTGGAGAAGAGGCGAAAGGTAAACAAAAACACGCAGCTGCCAAAAGTACAAGCGACATTGGAGTCAAAACATCTCACAATGAAGCACAGTGTACGACTATAAAGCGACTATGGAGACAAAGCAAAGCTCCAAAACTGGAGATTAAGACGGAAGAGCCGCCCAGTGCTTGCTGTTCCACGCAGCCAGAGGCTAATTAAAATAATTTTTCACATCGTTTTTCCACGCAGCTGCGTAGACGTTAATAATTTGCACTCGGTCTAGAGCGAGCCATGCCTGCGTGGAGCCATTGGAACAAAAACGTGCCGTCTTTTCCGAGTATCCGAGCAGAAACGCTACCGAAAACGTTACTGCTGACACAACTACCGCATATATATGGTAGCTTCTCACCGCGAGGATGCCTGAGTGCACTGTGTGTTTGATAGCGGTGGCCAATCATTCCCCCAGTGGGGCCCTCCACATGCGTGCATACTTAACGTCACTTTATTGAATTTTTTTTTTTTTTTTCCTTTTCCCATGAATGTTTTGCCTCGCTTGTTTACTTTGCAGGAGCGCACCCACACAGTGCGAAAGGTCTCACACCGCCAGAAGTCTCCACCCCCAACAATATGTGTTAGACAGTCGTGTAGACGCCACAAACGGCCATTTTATTTTTCTCTGTTTTTCTATTTGCCCCAGAGGATCCTGTCTATATAAGTCACCCCAATTCGAGAGATCATTCACCGACATAGCACGTTTGGCTCTTCTTTTTTTTTTTTTTTTCCCTCTCTTTCTTCCACTCTCCACGTCAATTGACTCAATAAAACAAACCCCCAACCCTCCGTAATGTCTCCTCCAGCCTTCTCCGATATCCAAAAGTCATCCAACGACTTGTTGAACAAGGACTTTTACCACTTGAACACTGCTTCTATTGATGTCAAGTCTACTGCCCCCAACGGTGTTGCCTTCACTGTCAAGGGTAAGACCGCCAAGGACAACTCAATTGCTGCCAACGTTGAGGCCAAGTACGCCGACAAGGCCTCTGGTTTGACCTTGACCCAGGGCTGGAACAATGCCAACATCTTGGACACCAAGATTGAGTTGTCTGAGTTGTTGACCCCAGGCCTTAAGTCCGAATTGATCACCTCTGTTGTGCCTAACGGATCCAGAAACGCCAAGTTGAACTTCTTTTACCAGCAAAACGCTGTTAACGCCAGATTGTTCTTTGACTTGTTGAAGGGTCCAATTGCCTTGGCTGACCTTTCTGTTGGCCACGATGGTTTCACTGCTGGTGCCGAATTGGGTTACGACATCTCCTCCGCCAAGGTCAACAGATACTCTCTTGGTGTTGGTTACGCTAAGCCATTGTACACTGTTGCCGCTACCGCCACCAACAACTTGTCTGTTTTCTCTGCCGCTTACTACCACAAGGTTTCTCCATTGGTCGAGGCTGGTGCCAAGGCCACCTGGGACTCCGTCAAGTCTAACGCCGTCGGTGTTGAATTCGCCACCAAGTACAAGTTGGACTCCACCGCCTTCGTCAAGGCCAAGATTGCCGACTCTGGTTTGACTGCCTTGGCCTACTCCCAGGAATTGAGACCAGGTGTCAAGTTGGGACTCGGTGCCTCTTTCGACGCCTTGAAGTTGGCTGAGCCAGTTCACAAGTTGGGTTTCTCTTTGTCCTTCTCCGCCTAAATGGGCAGATAAGTACGTCTACGACAGTCGTATCTACTGAAGATGCAGCTTTACAAGAGCGACTACAATGCCTTGATTTCTCATTTGTATATGATAAAGCGCTAAAATCTCAAAATAAATAACTATAAAATAAAGTACACTCGTACACACAAACTCTCTGGTGGTATCGCTCCACAATTGGAAGCGGCGTTTGGCTCATGTGGAGCATCCCCACATTTAGGACATGCCACGTGATTCCTATGCTGTTGCAATGTTTTGGCTGCAAAACAGTGTGCAGTTCGACTGTTTTCTTGGACATCTATTCTATAGTATACTTTCGGTCTATGGTTGGCTTTCTATATAAATTATATGCATTTTTTTGTTTTTTTGTTTGATCGTTTTGATTCGTGGGAGCTCTCCTCGTGCTCTGGTCAATCGAACTTAGCCTCGTTCAACTTTCTCAATCTCTCCAAATTCTTCACATCTCGCCTAGCCTGCTCGGCATCCATTCTTCTATTGGCCCATCCCCTTAATCCCTCTCCATAGTATAAGCAGAATATGGGAAACGGGAGTCCCAATACCAATCCAAGTAATCCACATAATGTGTTTCCCCATCCATACCCAAGTCTGTTGTACAATGCCTCTGCAAATAAGGGGAACCCAAATCCAAAGAAAGACCTAAATACTGCTGCTGCTGCTACCGAGGAGGCAGCAAATCGGTTATTCATATCAATTAGATAGTTTTGAATTGTCTGGAATACAGCAATGAACAGAAACGAAAATATGGCTGTTCCAATCAGTGGCATAATCCACGGTAGCTCATTCTGTGCGGACCATCCATACCAGATCAACCCTACCGGGATCCCAATGCCCAGAAAGCATAAGCAAGGTAGTCTATACTCGGGCTTCGAAACTCCCCCATTACGGGCCGTTAGCCTCTTGTATATCAAATCAATTACAGGAGTGAAGAAAAGGGTGCCCAAAACGTAACCAACACCCATAGGCAAATACATGAGCCCAGTGATGGCTACGGAGAAATGATACTTTTCTTTGTACACTGCAGGGAATGTAACAACCATAAGATACATAAAGCCGTATGTGAACGCCATGAACGATCCCAAACCTATGACCATTGGATGTGTGAGCAAAAGCTTCATTGGTCTCTTCACTGTGACCATGAATTGGCCCACTCTCGTTTCTCCGTCGGCAATCTGATAGATTGTATGCAAATGCATATTCCCTGTCTCACGTTGTAACCGTTTGCATTTCTTATAGAGTAATTTGGGAGCATAAGTCTCCTTATAGAAGAGACCGCTGAAAATACCAACGAATGCGTTGAATATCGAAAGCACATGGAATACCCATCTCCAACTCTTGTGTGAAACCACAAAGCTACTCACAACCGGTGAGATTACCGGTCCCAATGTCGGGCAGATGCTGTAGAGAGCCATTGGCACCAACCGCTCGTGATTGTCAAACATATCAGCTAACGCCCCGGCACCTACATTCAAGGGCGCACACCCGCCGAGCCCACCCAAAAATCGAAACACAATCAATTGTGCAGGGGTTTTGCAAAAGGCACAGCCCATATTGAATGCAAAATTGACCCAAATGGACACAGAGAGAACGGGGCGTCTCCCGACAACGTCACTCTCGGATATAGGTGCAATGAAAAGCGGACCCACGGCCCATGCCAAAATCATCATGGAAACAGAAAGCGATTGCAAAAAGTGGTCGTCTTCCATCCCCAACGCTTTGGCAATCTTGGGCATTGCCGGAGATGGCATCGATGAAGTCATCGGGGGTACAACCGTGTACATGGCAACCACAAATGTTTGGAAGTACTTCTCCCTCATGGACCAGTTTCTGGGGTTTTCAGGATCGTCGTCACCGTCCCAAGTGATCAATTCTGGATCTAACTTTGCAAATTCTTGGCCATGGTCCACTGTTGGGACAGTCGTATCTGGTAAGTTCTCGTAGAGTGCAGCGGCACTCCTGACGGTGGATTTTCTGCGCAACCGAGGTACTTCTACATCTTCTTCAGAACCCTCTTCAAAAACGTCTTCCTTTACTTCTTTCTTCTTCCGTGGAAAAGTAACCCCTTCGAACGAAGTATATTCCTCTTCGTCCTCACCGGGCATGCCGTACCTCTCAGCATCCTCTGATACGCTTTGGACACGGCGGGACAAGGTGTTCAAAATGGTATTTCTTGTTGCAGACCGTCTCAATCTAACTTCATTTTCATCCATGTCTCCATAAATCTCTCTTGTGGAGAACCGCGTAGACTCTCGAGTCAACGGGTCTACGCTTGTGTTGATCAGAGACGTTCGACTGATACTGCCACGAAATGTGTTCAATGCTTGCCCTGCAAACGTGGAGGAAGAGTACGATCGGGTCCTCGAAGTTATCCCACTCATGCCGGTACCTGCACCAGAAGAACGCCTTCTCATTCGAGACGCTTCTTTTGTCCCCGCTCCAGACTCAACATAGGGTTCTGGTGGATTGTAAGGAGTCTCTGCAACATCGTCAGCATCACTATTAAGCGATGACGCTATTGACACTTCAGAGGGACTTCTTTGCGGGAAGATCCCCTCATCTTCAACAACCACATTGTCACTACTCTTCCCTAGCGAAGATGATATAGGGCTCATGGATAAGGATTTATTAATAGCAGCTGGTACTGGAGCCGTTTTGTGGCTGCATAGATATTTATGGAGGCAACTTCAGTTGTCGCTAGCCCTCTGTAATATAAAGAGACTTTGAATTACGTGGAATTGTTCTATTGAACTTCCCCTTGGTACTTTGGTTATAGTGCGCAGTGGGTTTTTCAGCTTTAGGTCATGATTCACCAAGAAAGCGCAAGGCGTTATCTTTCTGTCATAGATGCATCGTTGTGAGCCCGGTGCCCGGAGAATCACAATTTCGCGCCGGAGTACAGGTGGGAGAAAGACCAAGCTGCGCCATCTGCTAGCAAGGGGGCTGACACTGTGGCACACCTTGTGCCCGCTCTTCGTTAGGGGACCGCATGTCTACAAGCCTCCAAGGCATGTGCGTCGTTGCAATACTTACGGGAATCACGGCGCGCTTTTTAGGTACGTTTGCAGCCAGTGAATAATTTACTGCTTTCTCTCTTTTAAGCTACCGATATCTTACAAAGGAGATCAGCTACCTAGCTGAGTACGCGGAATACACTGCTTCGGCGTTGCGTCCTAGCTGGACATGAAGTCGATCACTGTGGAGTATACCCCCATGCTGAGACTATGGCTGCACATAGTGAGCTTCGCTGCGGGCTCACCACGCAAGCCAGGTTAGACGTATAACCAAAGAACGTGACCTAATGCTAGTTGTCCATAGTGACAGGAAAAAGAGCTTTGAGATCTGCAGCCTAGTTACCGGAGATCAATCTTAGAGATCTGCAGCCTGCTTCATACATAATATACTTTCATCGTATGCTCGTATAGCTCGTACAAGCTCTTCCCTTCGTTTACCGTATACGCGCCTGCACACGTCCGGAACGACACGAAAAGAAAAGAGAACGAGAAAAAAAAAAAAAAAGAAAAAGAAAAGAAAAGAAAAGGCCTCGAATTTGCGGCCGCAGATAAATATTCGATCGCCTGCTTTCTTGCTTTTGATTTTAGTAATCACTTTTTCTTAGTAGAGCGACAGATAAGAAACGATGTCTAGGTATGTATCGTCAAAGTAGTCATCGGGACCGAATGTGGAGGCAACGGAAAGACTGTGCATCTAAATCACGCCGAGTCTGGGGCTAATGCGACACGCGTTCGCGAGCCTATACCTATGTGATGCGCCAGCCTAAACACCCACCGCTTGTGCCATGAATTCTGCTAGGAGGCTGTAGTAGTGCCTTGCGAACTTGTGTGGAAAGTATGCATGGGGTATTTTGGTCACAGAGCCGAATATCAGCTCCTGCTTGCTGTATTTGCTATCTCGGGGTTTTACTAACATTTCACTAGTGTTTATCACGATTACTCTACGTTCACAAACGTCACCACGTTTGCTGATGCATACAACAACTTTGCAACCATCGAAGGATTGAACTTCTTGGAAAAGGTTTGGGGTGCCTACTACTACTACGTCGGTAACGACATCTTTGCTACCGGATTGCTCATCTTTGTCTCGCACGAGTTATTGTATTTTGGCAGATGCTTGCCATGGGCCATCATTGAGAGAATCCCCTACTTCGACAAGTACAAGATTCAGGAGACTAAGCTCCCATCCAACCAGGAGCAATGGGAGTGTTTGAAGAGCGTTTTGACATCCCACTTTTTAGTTGAGGCATTCCCAATCTGGTTTTTCCACCCATTGTGCCAAAAGATCGGTCTTGCTTATCAAGTGCCTTTCCCATCAGTGCTCACGATGGCATTCCAAATCGCTGTGTTTTTCGTCCTTGAGGATGCCTGGCACTACTGGTTCCACAGAGGATTACACTATGGGGCTTTCTACAAGTACATTCACAAACAGCACCACAGATACGCCGCGCCCTTTGGTCTCGCTGCCGAGTACGCTCATCCAATTGAGGTGATGTTGTTGGGATTTGGAACTGTGGGAATTCCAATCGTCTGGTGCTTGCTCACCGGCAACTTGCACTTGTTCACCATCAACATCTGGATTGCGTTGAGATTATTCCAGGCTGTGGATGCCCACTCTGGTTACGAGTTCCCATGGTCATTGCACCACTTCTTACCCTTCTGGGCTGGCGCTGATCACCACGACGAGCATCACCACTACTTCATCGGCAGCTATGCATCCAGTTTCAGATGGTGGGACTTTGTCTTGGGCACCGAGGCTGGCCCATCGGGTAAGGCTAAGAGGGAAACTGTTATGAAGGCGAACGCGGAATCCAAGAAGACCATCTAAGTGCAAAAACAAAACCATGACGATTAATAGACTTTTGCCCAGTTTTCATCATACTATAGATCTACGTGTGTGATAAAACTGTTCTGAGAGGGTTAGTAGAGGAATTTTCTCCAAGAGAAGTGAATAATACATATACTGAAGGCCATTATGAATTCAAATGGCTTTCTGGCCATCATGAATTCTGTATTCACATGGCTTTCTCTAGCTTCTCTAAAAATATCACGTTTCACATAAAAATAAATACAAGGCTATTATATCAGCCTTCTAGTCTAGTCTAAAATAAAGCAAGGACTTTGGCTCTCCACCGAATACAATTCCAAACTGCACTGTAGCTCCAGGTCAAATCTTCTGCTCCCTGCATGAATCCATTATACTTGTTGAACTGCTCGCTCATTCTGCCTGTGTCATCGACGTGGTCTTTGATGATTGCCAAGAATGAGTCTGCGTAATCAATCAAGTTGAACAGAGCTGTTTGGTGCTGACTGGATCCGTACGGGATAACAATGTTGTCGTTGACAGATTCGTCGTCTTCTGTACCTGCAATATCAAGAAACTGCTTGTAAAATTCTCGTACTTCAGGTGTGATTACCAAGTCTTCTTTCAATGAGTTCAAACGGTATACCATTCTAAATAACATCTCAGCTACAGATGCCGTCGAAATGAACCAGGGGTTCCCCTCCAGGGTTCCGTATCCATCATAAATATCTTCAGGATACCGGCCAAGGGCAACCCCCCACCCGGCTCTGTATCTGTTGAGCGGGTACCTGTACTTCATATCTGCAACCATTACCCTAAAGGAGTTTAACACGTACGAGTCGCTCACGTCAAATGGGATATCTGAGTATTGGTCGATGAGAACCTTGTTCTCGATCGAGTGTGAATGCAAAGCACCCAAAAACGTGGCTGCATCTAATCCTCCTCTTTTGGCTGCGTACAAAAGGGATGGAGTCTCGACAATATAAGGAAGGTGGGGTTGCGTGAATCCAGAGTCACTCAAAATGAAATTTCTCAAGGAATCGTACGTATTTTTAAGAGCTTTCAAAAATTCTCCATCTTTCTTATCGTATCTGTCAAACAACACAATTCCATCCTTGAGAGCTCGCAATTGGGTAATACTGGTGAAAAAATGAATCGAGTCGATTTCCTCCCAAAGATCAAATCCAGATGCATTCCAGTAGTTGATAATGTAGTGCAAATCGGGCTTGATCACCTCGTGGTAAATGAATTGTTTGCTTCTCAAGAGTTCGTTTGTTGGTTCCTTGTGGTATTTTTCAAGGGTGTTCAAGTAGGACGCTATCGTTGACGCTCTGAGTCCTGGACCGTCGCGTTGAGGTCTCCCCCACTTTTCATCGAAGGTCGAAAGATTGGGGTGGAACTTTGGCTCACCCAATCCTGAGTAGTCTCCGGATTCTGGGTCAAACAGTCCAGACCAATTATCCAGCCTTTGTAAGTGGTAGTTGTTAGCGATGTACGCTTCGATTGTGGTAGCGATTTTTGAATTCTCTTCTGCAAATTCAGAATCGTCAAGTCTATACACCAACGACCTTATGGTTAACGCGGAATCTCTAATCCACTGGTAGAAATAGTTCGGGTGGACTTTGGATGGGGATGCGATCACAATTCCCGCAGGCACCTCCTCTGTGTTCAAAACTGGGGAAATGCCACCAATGTTGTTCAAAATGTGGTTGAAAGCAATATCCTTCTGTTGGCTGAGCCATAGATCGAAATCCTCTCTCTCGATCTTTTCCTTACCACCCGATTCCTTAGATAAAAACGGTAGCTGTTGCTGGGCATGTATCACAGGTAACAAATATGCATTTGTGGTTGCAAGCACAACCAAGTAGGTCAAAATGGACACAAAGAGCATGGTTTATGGTTTTTGTTCAGCAGATTCAAACTAGAGCCTACTTCAGTTGGCTGGTTCGTAATGAGGATGGGATCAGCTCCGCTATATATTCTTATGATAAGGCTTTTGTGTCTTCACTTGCTACTTTTTTGAGCTATCGTGAAGAAAAATTAAAATGCAGCAACCTAACAAAAGTGTGGAGGTGGTATGCAGTAGTCCGATAAGAAGCAGCAGGGGGAACTAGCAAGTTCTGGATCTGCTTTGGCAAAGTTACGTTGCAGGGGTTCTAAAAGACTTGAGTAAGAGCCACTTGGGCACTGGAATGAATTCCGAAATGGAGTACTGTGCAAAAAAAAACTTGTGGTTATGAAATCAGCTTCTCCACAATTCGGAATCACTCCATATAAATACAGACGTTTTTTTTTGTTTTTTTTTTTTTTTTTTTTTTTTTTTTTTTTTTCTTTTTTTTTTTTCTTTTTAAT